>VDFB02280703.1:61901-160041 GCA_007258455.2 Sequoia sempervirens
ATCAACCAAATCATTGGGGATGTGAGATTCAAACTGACAAAGGAGGCCATGACTTTGATCAAAGAATAGGGTGAATGATTTAATCAATTCTCTAAATCAACATAGATCAAGATTTTTGGTTTTGATAAGGCACCTTATTTATTACCAAGATGTATTAGTGATAGAATTATATTAATTAAGTATTCTAGACAATTCATGGAGTTGTACTTAAAGTTCTTAGGCAAGCACAAGGTAGGATAAAATAGCCTTTTCAGTTGGGAAATTATGCATGTCCATCTATTGTGGCTACTATAATTTCTCCAAAGGAAATACAAACCTTAAATTTGAAAACATATATTCCAAGCGATAATTTTGATCCTATAGGAAACATGAAGGCACTCATTTATTCCATGTTCCCATATCACTAGCCCAACATTGAATATTTTTGGGTAGATTTCTAAGATGAATTTGAAGTCAAAAAATGAAGTCATGATATATTCACCACCTTCCAAATGAGGGAATTTAGTATTAGGGATGCCATACCTAAAGGGTTTTCTGATGATGGGAAAACATTGGATCCCAGGCATGATATTAGTAAGGTCGACAATATGACTTTGGATCCCATTGGCTAGTAAGAAAAATATGAACCCTCCATTGATACTATATCCGAGAAGGTTTTGGATAGAATTAACACTTGGGTAGACCTAAGAAAAAAGAGATTTAAGGGTAAAGAGGGTTAGCCTAAGAGGAAGAAATAATCTACCATAGAAGGCTCCTCTTCATCAATACCAACTAGGCATAAGATACAAAATAAGAATGAGAATGTATCTACTCAAGAGACTACAAGAATCAAGAAAATAATGGAGAAGATGATAGAAGCCTTCAAATTAGAATAGGATACTTTTAAGGTTGTAGAGGTAGGAGTGATATCAAGACTTTTATTGGTGTGAATTTCCTAGGTTCCTCCTACACAAGATACCCCAACCTCATAATAAAGCAAGAAGACTACAGTGGAGCCACCAATAAAAGAGATGGTAGAAATATTAGATTTTTCATCCCCCAAAACTCTATAGTTAGAAAAGCCATAAAGTAAAGAATACGGTCATAAGAGTGATTGGGTGGATATAACACCTGATTCACCCAAAGGCATCCATAAAGAGGAGGAGAGAGAAATTGAGGATGAATTTGTGGTGGTTCATGAGGATCGAGGTTTGGAAGAACATGGACTCTAAGAGGAGAAAAATAAACCTAAAAATGATAGATATAAAGAAGAACATGTGTCGATAGTGGAAGAGAAGTAGTAACTCATTGATAGTATGGAGAGGAAAGAAGAAAAGGAAAAGTCCTCTTCATCATAAATGATGATCACATAAGAAGTAAAATTGCAACCTAAGGAGACTTTGATCACTGAACAACAGGTGTTTATTCCTCTTACAACTCTTACATGGCTAAATTTGAACCTAGAAAAGAGGCAAGAAGTGATTGTTCAACCACTTAGCTGGTAGAACATGGTTGTAAATTGGTGGAGAAGAGAAAAATTAAAAAGAAAAAAAGAACCCTCCACACCTAGGGTTAATGAATTGGGGGAAATGATAGTAGAAATTTCCACCTTGATAGTAGATAAATATGATAGAGAACTCCAAGAATAATATGATCAATTATCTACTATCAACATGGGGATGAAAAATAGAAGAGACCAAACGTCATCCCTAGACTTGGTAGTGGATTTTGTAAAGGATTGAATGAATAAATACAATCAAACTAAGGATGAGATTAAGGCTAAAATTGAGAAATTAAAAATATTTCTCAAAGGTCTAGTTTCTCTGGTTGAAGAGTAGCCTACTTGATCAAAGGCTCTAGTTTTTATGAGTAGAAAAGAGGTAGATGGTTTGAATGAGGTGAAAAATAAATCTCAAACTTTTGATAAGTGGATTGAAGAGCTTAAGAAATAGATCGAAGAACTGTTAGTATTTGACTATAAATAGTATGAAAAGGATTATGCCTTGGAAGAATTATTGCTGAATTATAAGAATAACTTAAGGGATGAGGATGAAAAGTATAGGTTTTTCTAAAGAACCTTTGGGAGTTGAACAAAAAGGGAGTAGAGGAGCTAAAGGAGGCTTTCATTTTGGGATATGAAGATGTAAATTTTATTATTATGAGTATCAATATTATATCCTTTAGGATGGAACTTATAACACTTGGAACAGTGGTTAAGCTTTCTTGAATTACATAAGGAATTATATGAAAATTCTTCTTGTTTTGAAAGTTTTTTCATCAAAATCATTAGTTTAGATCTCATGTTTCCAATAACCCATAATTTGGATAATCTCCAAGCCATCAGGGACAATTGGAATGCAATATTAGAGAGTGTAATCAACTTTTTGTAGGAGGAAGAGATAGTTTTGGATAAGTTGATGAATACCAAGGTTGATGTTAGATGGGTAAAAGATGACATAAAATGGTTGGAAAGATGTATAGCTGCAACTTACAATAGTTTTGAGAAGACAAATTTAATATTGGAATGGGTTGATGACCGTGATATGAAATAATCACCTAAGTGTTGGCCAATTTTGAAGAGAATAAGTAGCTACAAAAATAGGCATAAGTTAAAACATTTTTTTTTAAAATGAATATTCTTTATTGACTTGTCAAATGAGGAATATAATTTTTTGATGTCTTATCTCCTATAAAGGGGGTGTAGTTTTGGAACTAAAGCTAACATATGGTTCACATTAGCAATGGAAGCAATTTTTTAGAAAATCAACTTTTGCTAGTTAACTAAAGTTCTTTGTTGGAACTACCTAAAATTATGGATCTGCATGTTAGGCGCGGTGCATGTGTTGCATATATTCATTTTAGAGGGAATACTATTTTTACATTAAAGATCTAATAATATATGTTTTCCACAATTTTCCTATTTTTACTACATTTTCATAGTTAGGCTTTAGGAAGATTTAGTTTGAAGTGTGAATTTATACACCAGTGGAATTTTCATGGATTTGTAGAAGTAGTGGACTTTAGAATTTAATGAAAATTAACTGAATTCTATCATTTCTAGATTGTACTCTCACATTCAAATGGTATTATTCTTATTATAAGTTGTCATTATTCAAAGAGATAAAATTATTTACATATTGAATTTTTGGTTAAAATGGATAATATTTGTGGGATTATAAAGTATGCCTATTGAATTAAGCACTAAAAATAAATATAATTGTTTAATACAAGTTTTTTTATCTTTAGTTTTCTAGAAATGCCTCTTTGATGAATGATGAATTATGTTAATTGGAATGAATATCTTTTCTCTTTTCTTGCACACCCTATCCTATCTTTTTGAGATTTATTTAAAATATTGTTAGTTAAGATCAGACATGAACTCTTAGTTTACAACAAAATACTATAGGCCCCTTGAATATTACACCCATATTGATTGCTTTGTAGAATAATACAGTTGTAACCCAAATCCCAAGACCTTGGAAGGTCATTTATCTTAGGAATAGTTTTCTATTTTAGGAGAGGAAAGCATATCAATACCCAAATTGTGTTGTGTGCCAAATATCTCATCAACACTTAGAACCTATCTTCTCATCATTTATATCTAGTTTGAGAATTATTTCAATGGGACCCCATGATTACTTTGTGCTCAAATGTTGTTCACCCCTTCAAGTCTTTATCTTGTTCCCAATTTACAAAAGTTTTAAATTTTATAACTATGGAAGGTTTCTCCAATTTTTTATTGGCCCCTCTTTCTCCCATTTCAGATTCTTTAATTCCCCATACATTCATTTTTCCCATCTACTACTGCCCTTCTTCCTTTCCATGTCCAATTCCTCAAGGATGCACTTAACATTTGTACTAGGTAAGCCAAAACTTAAGGTTTAATCCTAGGTATTCCACCCTATATCTTTCTACCAAAATTTTCATTGCTACCCTACCTTGAAGGATCTAGTAGCATGTTACCCTAAACTTTGAACCTTGAAAATATTGAATTTCCCTTAGCCTAGATAGTATGAGTTATCTTCAAGTCTCAATCCCTACTATCTCCTAGAAAATTCATTCATATAATTTAAAAAAAATCATTCCCCATTGTAACTCATAGTGTGTATCCTTTTTCCTTGATCCTTGCTATTCCACTCCCCTTTGTTTGGTATTAATTATGTAAATTCACTAATCCTTACTTCTCCTTGAATATTCATTACGTTTCTTTGGCCCTTTCCATCTCCTTCTCCCCAAAAAAAAGGGTGTATATAGTAGTATCAAAACCTAATTATTTATTCCCCCTTCACACAATTTCCTTCAAATTTTCAATTTTTTTATCTTCCTTTTCAGTTCTTCTCATGGTATTGGGTATTCCATTTTCTAGACTCTTGTTTTCAACCACACTTCATCCTTGTAGGTCTCTAGAGAATTTATATGCTAATATACCTATTTAAACTTTTTCAAGTGGTATTTGATATCCTAATTTCCCAAATAACATTTATCCAACCTCTAATATGTCTTAATTTTAGTACTATGGATTTTTCCTTACCTTAATTCTCCTTACGGTATTGATCACTAGTATGTAATTCCCTAGATACTTGGACTCATAATCCTTCTCAATTTTATATCCCCAAGCCTACAATTTTCTCATTCCCTATGCTCCTAGACTTCCACATCATGTTCCACAACACCTTGGTCCCCTATAATTACCTTGAGACTCTTGGGAATTCACTTCCCTAAATCCATAACATCAAATATATGCAATTTTTTTTCACTCAATTTGGTATGAAATTTCTTGAATACTTTCCATTTGAGCTAGAAACCCTACATACAACTTTGTAATTTCAAGGACACCTCTAAAGTATTTAAATATACATAATATGACAAGAGAAAACTTTGAAACTCCTATTAACACACGTGGGCCCATCAAATAAATCGTTTCAAGTTCATAGCTATGTTAAGATAATACAAGTGAGCATAGACAATGTGAAAGATTATTTGGCACCCACGTTTCTCACCTAACATGCAAAATGAAATTGTGATGCTATAAATTTACTTTTCAAGATGTGACAAGGGTTGATCATTGAGCCAATTTCTTGACAATAAGTTTCTGAGGCTCTTTATAGAACATCAAGTGATGTAGGTTTTATTTGTCAGGGGAAAGGACGTATTATATAAACCATACCTAAAGGGTATTAAATGAATACAATAATTGTAATGTCTCCATGGTATTTTGTATTCATTCTAGAGGATTTCAAACCTAGTTGTGGATTCTCTATTGTCAAATTTATTGGTATGAATATAACAGTGGACAAAGGAGAGAGTCGTACATTTTAATGTATTGTAAATAATTTATAATGATGTCTTATTTTATTTTATGTGAAATATTGTATCACTAATATGGATTATTAATTATTTCCATTTCCATAAATATTATTATTGACTTTTATGCACCTACACATTTAATTCCATTTATACTCTATAAGTATATCCTCTTCTTCTTCTATGTAAGCTATGATTTTATTTTCCAATGAAGTAGGCTCATCTCTATTTGGTGATAGGCCAAACATTCTTAATCCAATCATATATATTAGTAACTATAGGAGTAGTCTAGCTTCTAGTGTGATTGTATGGTTTAGTATTGTAATGTGTTGAATCTTATACAAACCAAAACTAAACTATTCCATGATAATCATTCTTGTACACATTTCCTTTTGTCCATGTGTATATAATGTTAAGTGGATTCATATTCTAGGGAACACCATGTTTGTTATCTTTTGTTTCATGATAAGAATGAGTTGGTATTTACCTATGGTAAGCCTTATAATTTTTTATGTAGCTAATTTTTACATGAACTTAGTGACAAATTTTGGAGTTCATAGCATTGTAGGCAATGCTACTTAAGGGCCTTGAGTGTAATTGTTTATTTTAATTTAATTATCCTATAATAGGAGACCTTAAGAAACACTCCCTAGCCATGTATATCTTAAAGATGAAGGCAATTTTATGAAAAATATAAGAACATAAGTCACATCCATCACCTCTGTTGACTCATTCCATAACCTTAGGTCTTGGTGCCAATCTTTAGGATTTGAGGATAAAGATGTTTGATATCTAATAAAAGGGAAGGATAGAAAATGAACCCAGGTCATGCTACAAGGAGCCATAAACTTAAAATTATTATTTATTGCATAGTCAAGTGAACTTGTTTGGTGGTTGAGTAATCTTCATAAAATATTAAATTATTTTTGTAGTTATCCAATTCTCATGGTACCTATAAAATTGCCACTTTGGTTTCAAAATATTACAAGGGTGTTGGCAATGATTGTCATTGATGTCAACACTAACTGTTGGTTGTTTATGAATTGTTGGAAATGATTGTCATTACTGAATTTTGGTTGTCTCCAATGTCAATAATTGATGAGATTGTTACAGTTTTTGGTGCTTGGCATTAGTTGTTATTATTGAAAACATTTAGTTTAGGATAACATCAGTGTATGGTGATGTTGTTGAAGTTCATGGTTGGATTTCATGCCTAGTTCAATGTTAAGAAAAGTTGTATAGTGTATGGTTGTTATGAGTAGATTTGATTTCATAATGATATATTAAGATGAGGATTACAAGCATTAAGGACCAAATATATTGTTGATGAAGTACTTTTTGTTGAAAGAATGTTTTGGCCTCCACAAGTTGATTCAATGTTTTTAATTTAGTAAGGTGTGTTGAAGATTGTTTGGGAGAATGCTCTACATTCCTCTATTATTGGAGATTTGTTCTTATGGTTTGGAACTTAGTGTATGTGCTTTTTGGATGTTGCAATCCTATCTTTTTAGGTCACCTATGTAGTTGAGGAATTTTTTGTGAATTGCACAATGTTGGCAATGTTGGTAGTTGTCTGGATTGGTCTAAAAAATACTCTACATTTCTTTGTCTTGATTTATTTTCTCCTGCAGCTTGGTGAATGTGCTTTCAATGTTTGTGCAATGTCTCAACTCCAATTTTATATGTTGAATTGATCTGCAAGTTGATCTACTAATGTTATATCTCATGTTTATGCATTTTGTGTCTTTGGAATGAAGTATTTTGTTCTAGTTTGGCTTTCGGTGGCTCTTGGTGACATCAAAATATTGAAGAAGTATTTGGAAGGGTTGTTGGATATTCAAAGAATATCCCTATGTGATTTGATTGCTAATGTTTGACTTATGTAATGTTGCATTGTGTCATGAGTTAGTTTTCTAGGTTATTTGTGGATATCTGGCTGATAGGGATTTGTTTTCTTGTTTGTGCTAAATGCTTAAAGTTTGTTCCCACATATGAAAGTGTGATATGATGGATTTGGGTCTTGACCTATCTTGGTTAGAAACGCATTGAGTAAATTCAATTAGGAGTATGTTTTTGGGCCGATTGGTTATGTGCTTAAATTTTTATCTACATGTTTCCCTATTGTTGACTTAGGTTGATGTGTGCCAATGTGTCAATTGTCTTGGACCACATTGGAAGAGGCAATAAAAATTTTTTGGTCCTCTCTATACTTTTGATAGGACCACAATATATTTTTTTGGCTAACTTGATTGTGTTTATTGTTTATCTTCTTTTGGTTGACCTAATTGAAATTTTTTAAGTATAGTAGCTGATATAAATGCAAGATCATTTTTGTTGCAAAATGATTGATAAATTAACTAGTGCGAAGAAGTGTAAGCATGGAATGCATTGAATAAATTGAATTGATTTAGTGCTAAAGTGTGAAGAAGAAATATCATATGCAACTTAATGCCTCAGTCAATAGAGTGAATTATTGAAAAATATTGTAAATTTCCTAAATCTATTATGTATCCTACTTTGAGATAGTGAATCTCATCAGGTCCTTGTATCTTGACCCTAGAGTTGTATTTGCTTCAATTTTACAATTCTTTTGTATCTTTCTCTAAGTTAGTGCACCTTAGTTTGCATGTCCTTTTTGGAAGTGAGCCTTTATATTGTGAGATAACCCTCACCATGGTTTTTTCCATAGTGGATTTTCCATGTAAATCTAGTGTCATCTTGTGGATCTTTGTTTCTTGTTTCACTTTAATTACAATTGATCTGATTAAGGATAAAATTATTATACCTTTCATTGTTGAAGATTTTTGAAACTACTGAAGGCTTAAACTGTAACATCTTTCTACAAAAAGGTTTATATTTGGTTAAAAGATGTATTGTGCTAAAGCATTGAAGTTCTAGAGGGGTCTAAATTTTTTGCAAATACTAATCCCCCATACGCCCCCCCTCCCCCGGACCCACCCATCTCAGTATTCAGTGTGTTCAACAAATGGTATCATTGATAGTTTCACCAAAATAGGAAAAGTGCAAAATTTTGAGAGGCAATTAAAAGTGAAACTAGAAAATAAGAAGTGATGGGAATACACATGGATTTGGGGTAAACTAGATGGATGGGATGCTTCAAGTGCCAAAGTGGTAGATTTTTCTTACATCATAATGGCATTTCATGTGGCATTAGTCATCATTAAATTTAAAATCTTGACTTATTGTAACAGTGTGGAAAATGGGGTATGGAAAGTGTTATAGATGAATTCAATATAGATTTAGGCTCCTTTTAGTGGTCTAAAATAACATGCACCTAGAATAATTCTTCTTTCATAGCATAGAATCTTTGGATGATTTGTCAATGTGATTTAATGCACATTGAACACCATTAAATACCAAATATCAATAAATAATGTAAAGGTGTACTAGATTCACTTATAATGACTAGTAAAATAAGTGGGGGTTGATAAAATTAAATGGAACAATTTGACATGATGTGGGAATGATCTTGCGTGCCTCAAGATCAACACAAACATGGAGGTATAAATTACCAAGTGGGGAAATGAATATATAGAGATGGATGTGATGGTGAGTCTAATAAATGAATCATAATAATGAATGCACACAAATACATGCAAATGAAAATAAGATAAGATCGATTATATGAGAGTTTATGTAAATGAATATAAGTAAAAGATCAAATTTATGAAACTAAATGTAAATACAAATAGACAAACAATCAAAAGAAATGAACCCCAACATTATGCAAACCTACACCATTTGTTAATCTATAATCATATCAAACTATTCAATCAAAATGAAACTAAGAACTAAATAACAATTGATTCTATATATAATTACCATGTATGTGATTCTCTTACTACTTTCTAATAGCAAAATATAAATCTTGTAAGAAGACTAGCGTAAAGGCATGACCCGAGCTTCGTTCCATGGATGCTCTCTATCATGCTTAACATTACTCATAGCACAAAATTTTCTTTTAAAACATGAAGAAAGCCCGTGTAATTTCATTGTTTCTACTAATGCAACATGTAATCGTCACCCTAATGATATGTTGACAAATTTTGTACTTGCTAAGTATTCATGAATGCACATGTGATCATGAAGGGGTATCAAACCAATGACCGTGATATGAGATCTGCACAGTTAGAAAATGCAATCGTATTTCTTTTTGTGTGAGAACAGGGGCATTAGATGCCTACAGACATTATATAAAGCTGAATCAGATCAATTGAATATAGAGTGATATCATAACAAGAAGATTTGTGAAATGAAAGATGATTTTGACAAATTCTGTTTTAGTTTTGTGAATAGTTGTTCGATAATTCAATTTGATAATGAACTCTTTTATTCTCTTAATCTTCTGTCCGTTGAATGAATCTTGAAAAGAAGTTGCTGTTAAATTAGATATGTACTTGATCTAGATATTTTGACATACTTTGTAATCTAATTTTGTTTCCACCATTCCCACCGTGTAAAAGACACATACCATCTCTTCCCAAATTTCTTTCAACCTTTTCCATCTACCCGTTTCACACCTAAAACCACACCATAAATGATACTACAGATAAAAGTGAAATTTTAAATCACGAACAGTTCATCTCATTAGATGGGTAATGTATAACATTCCTTTCCTTCCACTGGGCTCGTCTCGGCTTAGTACGTACCAAAGACAATCATCAGTGACATCAGAATAGCTAGGAAATCTTCGTACGTGGAAAATAGCTTTTCTAGTCACGGGCAAGGCAGACAACAGCACGAGCTTCTCCATCTGTCCATTGACTATGCGGCCGACTCTCCACCGTCCTCCGATCTCTTTAAGACAACGTCCTTATTCCACACATATCAACTTGTTTAAAGTAAACAATAATGTCCTAAGTCCCATCACAGATGTGTCTAAGTAACTTACTTTTTCCATTTCTTTCTACACAAAGCTTTCCCACATAACGTCATTTCCCAGTAGCCACTGTAATACAACTTGTACTCGCTGCTTTTTTCCCTTATTGCTCTTCGACTACTTTCCCAGCTTCTCTTTTTACTTGAACACCTTTCTCCTGCATTACAATGCTATTATTTAGGTTCAGAATAGAATGGCAGAAACCCTAATTAGAAACCCTAATTATAAGAGAAGGAAAATTATTTAGGATTATGTTTCTGTTGAATTTATTTTATCTTTGGCTTGGTTTTGGAATGATAAGTAGGAGGTATTTTCCATAGTGTGTCAAATTGTGATATTGCTATCAAGATTCAATCGTGTAGTTTTACAAGTCAAACTCATTTACCCATGTTTTGGTATGTCTATTGTTGTAGACCTTGAAAACTTAGGGTTTTATTTTTTAATCCCTTAAATGGTCCATGTATTATGTGTGCAGTGTTAAACTTTCTCATCCAACTTGACCTTAAACTAAGGTAGCTATGGAGTATTTCATAGTGTATTTTACATAAGGAAAAAATAATAATTAAAGTATGATAATTATGAAAAAAAGGCATAGGGAATATCTATAAGTTGGGTGTTTTTTTCCTGTTTTTTGTTGGGGTTGTTTTAGGGTTGTTATTTAGCTGTTGCAAGTTATATTCTGATTGTTTTCATTCTTGTTTACAAAAGGGTGAAGTCCTTTTAAAACCCCTTTTACCTTTAATAAAAAGAAAGTTGAGTGTTGTATTTGTAATCGATAAATTAATATGTTTTATCTAACTCTTAAATCACTCTCTATCATTAAGAAATATAAAATAAATATGTTTTAATATCCTCTACTTCTATATTAGTTAATGATTTTTTCTTGATATTAAATATTTGCTTTAAACTACTTTAACAAAAATCGTGCACTTAATTCACTATTTTGGATATGATTAGAAAAGGTAAAAGCTATAAAAAATCATGTTGAATGATTCGCCATATCCAATAACTTTGATTTATGCACAGTATATGCTAGTGGCATGCAAAGCATCTTTGTTTAAAAATGAGTCCACTTAAGTGGCTCAAACAATTATCTTTAGGTACAATATAATCATTCTAAATTATTTGTATCAGAATGGTTTAAATGCGAAGTGGATTGCACTTTCTATGGCTCTTTATATATTGGTGCCAAGATATGTTCACATGAATCCTTTCTTCCATTTACATGAGCATTTTATTTAACTAACATGCCACAAAAGATACCATGTCATTGTCCCTTCGCACAATTTTAATTTCATTGATAGTGTTGATCACAACTCTATCAACTATGGACCATATTTTTTCATATTTTATATGGAAATAAAATCATATTAAAGTTAATTTAGGTGTTTACTAATATAAATCAATAACTAAAATTAGATAGGTCTAAATGAACTTAAGAGATGTAACTCATAAATGGAAATGATAAATAGGAGGGATGAAAAGGGCTTCTAGTTATTTCATTTATTGGTATGTCATTACTAATATGGCAAATTCTAATATTGATGATTAAACAACTATCAAGTTAGATGATAATATTATTTTTTATTTCACCTAGGATGAATCCACACCAATGGCCTACAAATGATGATGTGGTTGAATACCAAAATTGTAGATATCTTTTCTAATCATGTTGACCTAAATAACTTGTTTGTTGTCCCTTTACGCATATTTGCAAGCTTGGTGGTGTTGAAATACACCTTAGTGGGACTTTATCATCAGAAAAAGATTTTTGAGCTCAAGTCAATTATTGTTGATGAGTCAAGCCCTTAAGATGACATAAATGATCAAATACATGCCATGTATGAATTGTTATGTTATGTAGGAATTCTAGTAATTATTTGAGTGGTAATGCTTAATTCTTACTTGACAATGTTCTTGTATGATAATAAATGATGTTACATTTTCAAATCCTAACACATTATTGATTTCTCAATTAGAGGTAAAGTATATATAAGATAATAATCTAATGCCTAGATGTTTTGATGAGGTCACCTCAAAAATTAAAAAAATGAGTTTTGAATTCTAATGATGAAATTGTGTTTGTACATCAATCCAAGGAACGTGCATATATCCAAGACACCATATATGGAAGGAATATTCTACCAACTATAAATGATAAGTACTATGGAGATGTGAAGTGCTAGTTAGATGATGTAATTGGGAAAGCAATTAACAATAATTTTGGAAAAATTAAACTTAATCTTGTACTCTAACTTTTGTAGTGAAGGAAATTGTATACCCCTTTACAATTTCATACTTTTTTTGGGTCCTTTAATTAATTGGACTTAATTAAGCTCCAAATTTACTAAATTATGTATTCTAAAGGCTTATTTATCCCATTTTTTGAAAGGGAAACCAACATTTAATTAATGTGATTAATATTTTAATCACATTGGAGAATGAGTGTCCTAAATTTTTAGGCTAGGACCCATTTTTCCAAGGGAAAATGGGTCCCCTTCAAGTCCTAGGACCCATTTTTTAGTATGTTTTTGGTGATATTTTAATGATTCAAAATTTCATATGCAATTGTTGGATTTTGAGATCTATATTTTGGGAAATTAGATAAACACCTATAAATACATAGTCTTTTTATCAACTCAAATCAAACACTTAATAAGAAACATTATCAACACTTGATATGAGAAACTATTATTGTCAAGAGCATTCAAGAGCAGAGTTATCAATCATTTGTTGCAACAATCAAGATCATATCATCATATAAAAATTTATGCATGTTCATGTCATCTTGTGAAGGATAATATGTAGTATTGATCCTTAAAGCATCTAAGTATTCAAGTATCCAACAAATCAAACAAAGCAAGATCAAGTCCTTGGAGTGACATGTTTGACTGCAATCCTCTAAGGGAAGCCATTAAAGGTTTGGTGAGTTGTAGAAAAAAAGTGTTAATTCATCATTCCTTCCATTTATAAATTATCATTATCTTTCTATCAAGATTTAATTACCAAACATTGGGTTTGTTTAAGGAAAACCCCCATTCAAACAAAACAATTTTTCCCTCTTTCTATCTGCAAATTATAGGTTGAAGAAGGATTAAAGATCTTGGAGAGAAATTTTATAATCTTGCATTTGTTGCATTCATTGTTGTCAACTCACGAAAACTTAGATTCATAATTTATTTCTGGATTTTTTATAGTGGAACTTGTGCAAAATAAAAGCTAAGATCCTACCTTAGAGGATTGGAAAATAAATTTTTAGGATCCTTAACTAGGACCCATTTTCCCTAGGGTGAACTTGTCCTTCAGTAGATCTCAAATCCTACTTTTGTGACTAGTACATGTGTCCTAATTGATGAAAGGGATTCCTCTTACAAACTCAAGCCACAACAACAACAAAAAATTGCACAATAAAATTCAAGAAAGAAGCAAATATCTTTTATTATCATTGAAATGAAAAGACAATTAGAACATTACATTTTCCATCACATGGGATTTTTTATTACAAATTTTACAAAGCTGTAAATATGAAACAAACTATGTTCTAGGCTTTCATGCCTTACAACTTGTTGGCAAAATAGGAGTAGACAACTAAGAGGGGGGGTAAATCAGTTGTCCGAAAACTTCAGAACTTATTCAACTTATTAACTTTATTCTCATATCTTATTTTTAACCATGAAAACAAAAATTAACAACACATCAGAAGCACACATAACACCAAGATTTTTTACGTGGAAACCCTGTTAGGGGAGAAACCACAGTGGAGGTTAGTCCACAAAATTATACCCTGTTAAAAGTATAATGAAAATGAATTGTGGGGAATGCACTTTCATTCAAGCACACTGCCAAGAGCTCACTGCTCAATTACAAAGGAAGTCACACTGTATTATAAAGAGATTCAGATTAAAGCCATCCACATGGATTTGAACTGATAAAATAGAATCTACAAATGCTTGATCACAGTTTTGGTTAAGCGCATGAACAACTCTTCACTCTTCTTTACTTTTCTTCACACTCTACTCTGACTTCGAATGATTAGGACATTATTCACACATACATAAACACACGCTCGCGCCCTTCAATTCGAACAAACAACCGCTCTTATATATTTACAACAAGAAATTTCACCACTACAAGTCAGCCACAAAGAAGTAATAAAATGAATATAACTATCGGCCCAAATCATTCATAATAACTAATGTGTATCAACCAAAGTCATCCATAATTTAGTGAGGGCCAAAATCAACATCTTCAACATGCAAACACTACAATTAAATTCTCCTTGAAGATCCACAACACACTTCAACACCATGTCGGCTAGGAACATGAAAAATATGAACACGCAAGAGAAAATCACCAACCATGATCACAATGATCAATGTAGACATGCAACAAAGATAGAGAATGATCTAGAAGCATTCACAAACATTAAGAAATAATAGATAAGCATCCATAGCAACTGAACTAACTGAAATAGCCTCATCTTCAATCAAGAACACTAACTGAAGAAACAAAAAAATTCTTTGAATGAAAATCTTCATAACTTGATCAAATCTTCATGCGGATCTTTGAAACTCGAAATGGATAGAATAGATACACTCAACAAGAAACCATTTAGTCCACAACCTATGATCTTCAATGTATAGAAAATACCACCATACTAAACTTCACTTAACAACTGACAATCTGCAACACATTTCTTTGCAATTTTCTCAATATCCTCAGCATATACAACTTTAAATACATTTATTCTAATAGTGTTGACATCAATGACAACCACATATCATCAATTCAACCACAACATCCAACAAAACCAAGCCTCCCAACCTCCTCTACAAACAACTCCTAGCCTAGCTTCTAGCCACCTCCAACCGCCCCTACTTCTCCTTCTTGATGGATTATATATTTTTGTCTCTATTTTCACCAGCAGGAAATCTTCTTAACCTCCATCATTGTAGTCCTCTCCAAATTCATTGTATTTTATATTTTTAGCAAAAAAAAACCTAGGGTTTCTTCATCATTCATTGTGTTTTCTTGTAGATAAGATCTTCATTAAATTATTTCATCCTTCCTTGCCTTAGTATCACCACCTTCTTCTAATCAATAACCAAGACACAACTGGAATGGCTTTCTCCTTTTCTATGCTATTGTCCCATGCAATCTATCTATCAAAATATTTGTGCCATGATTGGTCATTTGAACTTAGTCACCTCACTTTAGATCATCATTATTCGATTAAACCCTACATCTCCTATGATTCACAACAACAATGTGAATCAACTAGTCATTTCATGCCACATGTCACAACATCATAATCTTGTGTTGGTCAAACCAATTAAAAAAAAAATTAGTGTAGAATGGCAAGATTTTCCTTCAATTTCAATGCCTTTATTCTTCCTTTTCATCAAAATTCAAGAGTCGCTAATCCCTCATACTCCATTCTTTGAAATGCATATAAGAGCTTACAAGGCAAGCTCAAATAGTGAAGTCTAAAGATCCTCCAAAATTTTTAGGTTAAGCAATCCACCTTCCCCTTTACCTTTTAATACCACCCTTCACATCTATCAAAAACCATCACCCCAACCTATGAAACACTGAAGTGTGAAAAAACCAACTTTACAATGAACTTATTAGATGTTGAAGTTCTCCCTTTGGTTCATTGCAAGATCATGGGGGTCCAAACTAAGCCCTTAGGTGGAAATAAAATTGAAAAATTAGAGTTAGACAACTTGACATAAAAATTTGAATAAGTTATTAATATAATTTTAAAAATATGTAAGAACATAATTTGTAGCAAATTGAATGTAGTTTCTAAGATACTATTTCTTTTTTGGAAAAAAGTAAATCTTTTTGGTGAAATTTTGAAATTTCAATGCATTAGTACTAAATTTTTCAAGAAAAAATAAAAAGGAGGTGTATGTCTGACCAACCTAGGTACAAGAAAAAAAAAATTGAAACTTTTAATATAAGTAGAGGACACATGCTTGGATGTATCACATTATTTTTTATGAAGGGCACTCCCCTTACCTACAAAATCTCACTACATACACACAAAAAGAATAACTAAATGCAAGAAGAGAACAAATATTTCCTTTTATTACTATAAGAGATTACAAACTGCATGCCATCTTATGGGATTCTTACATGTGTCTGCCATTTGGCAGATTTGAGTTTCCCAAATGCTAGAACTTCAACCTTCATTCTCTATTCACCATCACCCTCAGGCTACTTTGACTTGTCCTCTTCCTCTCGAGCTATCTCACTATATAGAATTCCTTCCCTGCATTTTGGCCCAACCTCATAAGGGTTATTGATGTCGTAGTACCATTCTTCCTCCAATGACAATCGAGCACAAGCCTTGAAATTCGTCTGACCAATAGCCTAACATTGATTCACAATGAAGATGTGTAATCAATGACTATCGTTCTACCATGTGTCACCCTCTGGTTTTCTTGACCATCGCTCATTCTCTTTTTCCCTTCCACCAATCACTATCATTGGTCTATCATGGATTCCCTGAGTTTCATAACCAAGTCACAGGGTTGTGAAATTCCCTAACTCCTCAATCTCCTGACTTCCACTCCATCCATCGACCCATTGCTGAGACTCATCCCAAAGTCCCATTGATACATCCTTGTCACAATGATGTCACCTTGATATGTTTTATCACCCCATTGGAGGGACAAAGAATGATGTCCCATCGATATAACTCCATCATTCCATTGGTGGGACAAAGAATTTCATCTTTCCGATGAGAGAACCTCACACTAATGAACTTCATCTACTACTACCACCAACACCATCGGTGTGTCACTGGGACATGAAGGAACATCTCATCGATGAAGCTCCCTCCTACTAATGATATAATTACCGCCCTCATAAGGGATATCAACCCATCACTGAGACACCAGATTCTACCCTGTCGATAAGTAAATCTTTCGCCGATGTAACTCCATGTACTACTCACTCACTGATGTCATCATTATATCATTAAGACTTGTAGGAAATTCACACTGATATGTCAAGGTCCTATCGATAGGCCATGTTAGCCCTTATTTGATCAAACAAACATAGAATGATGATGCAAGATTGTTTTTTTCCCTAGATGCTCCCGCATCACTTTTTTATTATTTTTTTGCAAGTAAATAATGGGTCTGTGCAGGATCATCATGGAAAAAATAGGCCCTTAAGTGGCAAAAAATTCAAAAAAATCAATGTTAGGAAACTTGACATAAAATTTTGAATAAGTTATCTATATTATTTCAAAAATATGTAAGAATATAATCTTTAGAAAATTGAGTGTAGTTTCTAAACTACTAGGTTTATTTAAAATAAATAAAATATATTTGGTGAAATTTTGAAATTTCAATGTAGTAGTACTTAAATTTCGAAAAAATAAAAGTGTCTGTCTCAATTCCCTAAACATAATAAAATGATAATATTTTATTCTAATATTTTATATATGAGTAGAGGACTCATGTCCCGGGATGTGATGCATATTTTTTTGTAATATTTTTCCAAGTAAATAATTAATTATTATTTTTATTACAACTTTTAAAAATATAAAAATCGTATGTCGACCACCTAACTTGGTCAAAACTTCATGAAATTTAATTTTCTTTTTAATCCTATAGTATATGAAGCATAGAATGTGTGACATGTTTTTGGATTCACCATTTGAAAGTTATAGATGTTTTTCAATATATCTATCGGACTTTAGTCGTAATTTTAATAGAAAATGAATAATAATTATTTATTAAATTCAAATTAAATCATAATTTATATTGGTGGAAAGCTGAGAATCTCCTCTAAAAACCCTTTTCGTTTCATCAATTTTGGGTAAAAAAAAGGTCGTTAGCCACATACCCTACAAATACCCATAATATTGCCACTTTTTGGCCCATCATGATCCTGCACATACCCTAATTAGTTATGAATTTTTTAATAATTTTTTTTTTTAAATATTAAAACTTGTTTGTCTGACAACCATAACTTGGTCAAAAATTTATAAAATTTATTTTTTCTTTTTTTTATCCGATAGCATGGGAAGCATACAATGCGGTGTATTTTTTGGATTTAAAAAATGTGAAATTGTTTAAAAATTATAGATATTTTAAAATCAACCTATCAATCAAGACTTTAGTTAGAATGTATGTAGAAAATCAATAATAATTATCTATTTGATTCCAAATAAGGCATATCTTATATTTTTTGGAAATCTAATAATTTTCTCAATAAACCCTTTTTGTTTCATCAAATTTGGATAATAAAAAGTCGTCAACCACTTTTTTGTCATATCGCCACTTTTTCGACCCCCATGATCCTACACTCACCCCTTCCTTCATACTACTTACCATCTTTTGAGTGAGGCATAAGCCCCATCTCTGACTTGTGAAGCCTAAAATATTGCCTTTGTCAACTTCAACCCCTTTTGAGTGTAAGGGTTTGGTCTTTCCCTATACCTCATACATCACTTATAAATTAAGTTAAGGCACATGCCTTAACTTTGAAGCTCGATGCCCAAATATTCACAACAATGGCTAATCCACAAGCTAAAAGTCCCAAACCTGATCAAACTCAAGCAAAAAATGACTAACTCTTTCTTCATTTCTTCTTTGGAAAGTGATAAGAGATAATCTCGAGTCCCAAAGCCTGAACTTTTGTAGACCTTCATACTCAACAAACTCAAGCCAATTTAGCCCTTATTGAAAAGAAACAATAATTCTATTTTTGGTTGATGCAACATTGCTCTTACACCTTCGATGCTCCTGCATCAGACACCCGAGGTAGGAAATTTTTTGTCAATATGGATTCACAAAATGGAGTTGAGTGGTAGTACTCACCCTTTCAAATTGTGAGAAATCCTTAGCGAACCCCATTACTAAAATTGGTACTTGCAATTGCTTCTTCTTTCTCCTCTTCCAACACCTAGCTAGAACAAGCAACCTTCTCATCTAACAACTCTTTTCTTTACTCCTATTCATTGATGTGGAATCAACTCCACCATAACCCAACCACCTCCTCCAAATGTATCTCACATTCACCTCTAACCTTGTGGGATTCAACCCACCATATTCCATCCAACTCCACCAATTTTCACCTATACTTAGCTCAGCAACATCATACAAATCCTTCTTTTCATACCAATCATCTCTAATAAACTCCAACTGAACCATCTCATGTGCATTCACTAACTCATCCATATTAATATGAAAATCATATTTCTTAAATTCATTAAGAAAATATTTTACATTGTCATCACCTGTTTGTAACTTCAATTTTATTCTCATAGATTTTCATGCCTTTAATAAGACAATCAACTCTATCACTTCCTTGTCCTATAACCAATGCATCACACTCTTCTTCCACTACTACAATCATTTCATCTACACAAAATTTACTTTCATCTTTATCACAAAAATTAAAAATGATATGCATTACCTCTTGGGTATGTGCAGGATCATGATGGGCCAAAAAGTGGCAATATTATGGGTATTTGTATGGTATGTGGCTGACAACTTTTTTTTTACCCAAAATAGATGAAATGAAAAGGGTTTTTAGAGGAGATTCTCAGATTTCCATCAATATAAATTATTCTTTAATTTGAATTTAATAAATTATTATTATTCATTTTCTATTAGAATTACGACTAAATTCCTAATCGATAGGCTGATTGAAAAACATCTATAACTTTCAAACGGTATCACATTTTTTGAATCCAAAACATGCATCACATTCTATGCTTCACATACTATAGGATTAAAAAAAGAAAAATTAAATTTCATGAAATTTTGACCAAGTTAAGGTGGTCGACATACGAGTTTTATATTTTTAAAAGTTGTAATAAAAATTCATAATTAATTATTTACTTGGAAAAAATTACAAAAATATGCATCACATCCAGACATGAGTCCTCTACTTATATATAAAATATTATAAAAAATACTATTAATTTATTATGGTTAGGTGGTCAATGGACACCTACTTCTTATTTTTCCCTAAATTTAAGTACTCGCATTGAAATTTCAAATTTTCACCAAATAGATTTTATTTATTTTTAAATAAACCTAGTAGTTTAGAAACTACATTCAATTTTATACAAATTCTATTCTTACATATTTTTGAAATAATATAGATAACTTATTCAAATTTTTACGTCAAGTTTCCTAACACTGATTTTTTCTAATTTTTTTGCCACTTAAGGGCTTGTTTTTTCCATGATGATCCCGCACATACCCTCCTCTAGTATTGCTACAATCACTTGTTCATCATCTCCCTTGGTTAAAACATTGTGCTCCTCTTTCTTCAAGCCTTCTAAAAGACATTTTTTAGCTACATATTTTCCTCCTATGCATCCACATCAATGGCAACAACATAATCAAAATATTTATCCTTTTCTTCCTACAACAAATAATCGGTCATACTAATCTCCTTATCACATGAGAAGTCACCAACTATTTCCAAGGGAATATTACCAAACAACTCAAATTTATCCCCTCATTTCCTTCCTTACTTTTAACGTTAGTACTTTCATCTACAAAGATGCTCATTGCTGCAATAGCTTCTTCTACATCAATCTTATCATGCTCAAACAAATCAATTTCAACAAAAATTTCACAAAAATCAGAATTAACCTCTTCTTCCTCCACTGAAAACTTCACTTTACCTATCTTGAGTGCAATACATATTGCTGCAACTTGCATCATCAAACAAAAATCTCCATCCTTTAAAGGACACTCTTCTTCCACAACTTTCACTACTATTATATCATTCCAACACAAACTAAATTTGGTTCTAACACATCAAAATTTGATATTTCTCTCCTCCTTACTACTACAACAAAACTTGTATTTAGTGTGTAGAATGGAGATATGGGTGGTGATAGGGTGAGGATGGAGCCTGAAAATTGTGGGGAATTTCGCAAGGATCTGTTGGTTTGGCACATCTATGTTAAAGGTGGCCTAGTGGCCTTGATGGAAAGTTTGGTTGGCCATGATTCAAAGATTTATGCACAATTTGCAAGTTCCTAGAAAGAACAAATGGTTTCCATGGGTGGTATTTCCTTTGAGGTGAATGAGGAGGTGATTTCCTAGGCTATAGGGTTTTCGCATAAGGGGAAGAAGTACCCTAAGCATACCAAGGCTTGGGACAACAAAAGCCTAAATTCCTTTTTTGTGGGTAATGAAAAACCTATTTGCTCTCAATATAGCTTTGAAAGAGAAGCTCTCCTGTAGTTGTGGGACCAGGTCTGTCTTGGCCTCATGAAATATGTCACTTTAGAGGGTAGGTATAATTTTTTTTATTTTTATCATTTTCCTCTCTTAAACCACCTTCGTCATAAAATTTTGTTGAGTTTCCCATTCTTTTTACTCATTGATTTGGAAAGATTTGTTGAGAAGTGTCTTGATTCTATTGCCAATAACCCTAAGGATCCCATTCCCCTATTGCTCCATCAAGGCCTCATCTTGAGGCTCTATCATTTTCACCTTGCTCTTTTCCTACCCAAACCCATCTCTACTATCCACATTGAGGAAATTGAACCCCCGGTTCAAACCAACACTTCCCCGACCAAGTCCAAGGGTCCCAAAATAAAAAGGGGATTGTGGGGTTAGCCCAAACCCACGTTGTGGCTGGTCTTTGCAAACTTAAGTCTACCCTAACCAAGATTGACAACAAACCTATAGCTAAGAGGAATGTGAAGGATGAGGGGATGGATGTGGTGGAGTAACTAGCCACTAATAGCATTGGAAATAATAGGGTGGGAAAAGACTCCAAAGGGGATACTATGGTTGTTGCTACTGTGGAGATTGGGGTTGAAAATACTAGCATCAAGAGATCTGGTAAACTGGCTAAAAACAACAAGAAAGTGCAGGCTAGTGAAATTTCTACTAATGAGGAGCAGTCTGAAAACAAAGGGGATAACAAGGAGGACATCGAGGAGGAGGAGGAGTTTATTGAAGGGCCTAGCCACTTTTCAGACCTGAACAAAATGCTAAAAGAGAATTCGACTTCTCAGTCCTCAAAACCTCAGGGCTTGGAACATGCTAACATTGTGAAAACTATGGAGAAATAGGAGGACCAACATGGGCTTATGGAATGGGTGGAGAAGATTGAGAAGAAAATCAATAGTTTGTCTAGGCTCACTGTCAAGCTGATCCATCGTGCGACTGCCACCATCTCTACTATGCTTAATGACAAAGTGGAAAAGAAATCTATAGAGGATGGTCCCTATTAGGTTGGGGAGGATGTTCTCAACCTCCTCTCCCATAAGTGGGAGAATTCTAGCTAGTCTTATATTGATCTCTCTATTGGGTTTTTTGGTCAACTGTTTATCCACTGCATCTGTTTCTGTTTTGATTTTTTGTTGTTATCCTTGGACTTGATCTTTTTTGGCCCTTGAGGATCATAATGTAAGGGGTAAAACACCCTATAAATATTTCTTATAATATCAAAAACAAAACTTTTAGCTTCCTCATATCTAGCCATCCCTTTCATGTCATTCACATGCAAACTAGAATCATCAATGAATTCACAAGATGCAATATTTACCTTTTCTTTAACTACTACAAATTGGTTATCTTCTTCTCTAATCTCCTCCATTTCTCTCCACTCTTTTGCTACTGCTACAACCTCTGTGGTTTCATCCTTCATGTCTTCCAATAGGCATTCCTCAGGTTCAAGTTCTTCAATTTTTCTATACTTATCCTCTTCCTCTTCCTTGGTGTCACTTGCATGACACTCTATGACATCCTCTTTGTTTCGTATAGTCAAAACATCATTAGAAGTATAGCTAAAATTACCTTCAACTTTTCTCTCTTCTTGTTTTCTTCTTTCAATCTCTTCTCTCATTTCATTTATCTACTACTTCATCTTTGCCATTTCTCTTTCTTTGATTTTCCAAAACCTCTCTCTAATTTCCTCTAGTATGGAAATCCTTAGAATCCATCCAATGAAAACATTCCTTTTACTCTTTCTCTTTTCCATTTTCAAGGCCTCACAAAGCCTAGACACAAATCTTGAAATCTTCAAGTTTTACTTATGTAATCTACCTCCTTTGGTGATCTATTTGCAAAACCCTCTTTCAATATTCACCAATATTATTATAAATTGCCTCCTTTGTCGATTTGTTAACAACCATGGGAACTTGAGTTCCTCAATCCTTTGAAAATGTCTTCTTGCAAGTTGCACATCCATCTACAAGAAAAAATCCACTCACTCTCAATGCCATAACAACACAAATATTCAAACCCTTAGGTTTTACATATGTAAAATTCCTCACACTCAACTATCTACTCACGTCCACAAGAACCTTCATTCCTCAAATCATCTAAGTAGTTCATCTTACAAATTTCACGTACATATGCAAGAGAATTTCACACACTCCAACCCTCAAATCTTGGTGCATACTACCTCACATTCGGCACTCTACCTACACACTCAAGAACTCCTGCTCTGATACCACTAATGAAGGGGAATCCCCTTACAAACTCAAGCTCACAAAAACAACACAGAATTGCATAATAAAATTCAAGAAAAAAGCAATTCTCTTTTATTATCATTGAAATGAAAAGGCAATTACAACATTAAATTTTCCATCACATGGGATTTTTTATTACAAAGCTGCAAATCTAGAACAAACTATGTTCTAGGCTTTCATTCCTTACAACCAAGCCTCCCAACCTCCTCTACAAACAACCCCTAGCCTAGCTTCCAACCATCTCCAACCACCCCTACTGAACTCCTTGATGGATTATATATTTTCATATCTATCTTCACCAGAAAGAAATCTTCTTAATCTCCATCACTATAGTCCCTTCTAGATTTATTGTATTTTCTATTTTTAGAAAACAATAACCTATGGTTTCTTTATCATTCAATGTGTTTTCTTGTAGATCAAATATTCATTAAATTATTTCATCCTTGCTTTCCTTAGTATCACCACCTTCCTTCAATCAACAACTAGGACACAAGTGGAACAATTTTCTCCTTTTATGTGATATCATCCCATGTAAGCTATCAATCAAAATATTCACACCATGATTGGTCATTTCAAATTGGTCACCTTGCTTTAAATCATCATTATTTGATTAAACCATAGATCTCTTATGATTCACAACAATGATGTGAATTAACCAAGAATTTCATGCCACATGTCACAACATCACAATCCCGTGCTGGTCAAACCAAGTCAAAATTTGCTTCTTGTGAAATGGTAGGATTTTCCTTCAATTTTGATGACTTTATTCTTCCTTTCCATCAAAATTTAGGAGTCACTAATCCCTCATGTAATCCATTCTTTGAAATGCATAGAAGAGCTTGTGAGGAAAGCTCAAATAGTGAAGTTCAAAGCTCCTCTAAACATGTCATGGTTCAGGGATCAGCCTTCCCATTTACCTTTTACCACCCTTTGCATCTATCACGAATCATCACCCCAACCTCTGAAACACTGAAGTGCAAAAACACCAACTTTACAATGAACTTATCGGATGTCAAAGATAACCGTTCCTACATACTGCTTACAATCTTTCGAGTAAGGTATAAGCCCCATCTTTGACTCACAAAGCCTAAAATATTACCTTTTTCAACATCAACCCCTTTCAAGTGTAGGGGTTCATAGTTTCTCTATACCTCATACATCACTTAGCAATTAAGTTAAGGCACAAGCCTTAACACCGAAGATCGATGCCCGACTATTCACAACAACAAGTAAGCCACAAGCCCAAAGTCTAAAACCCAATCAAACTCTTTCTTCATTTCTTATTTTGCAAGCTATAAGAGTGAAAATAATATTTTTGTATGTGGGACTCTCTTACACTTCTAGGGTTTTAGACCTAAAAGGAGAGAGATTCAAAACCTTAGTGCTTCACTCAAGAACAAAGCCCTTGAGATTTCAATGCAAAGGAGATTGAAATCTATCAAAGAGGATTTTCATAAAGGCTAAAAATTATTAAAGGGATTCACTACTAATGCAAAACTTGGAAAATGCAAGATGTTTGAAAACACAATGTGATATGCAAACATAGGCTAAATGACCTAGAAATGATCATGAATCAAAATAGAAAACTATAAAACTGAAAGTGTACACCTGGAGACTTGTTGAGGATAGAATGGAACTCTGAAATCCTAAAGATGCTAATTTTTAAACCTGGTGGGACTCATTCATCATTCTGGGTGAATCAGTCTTAGTTCTGGAAAACTACATTTGAGCAAGTTTCAGGAAAATGGGTATTAGAATCCACAAAAATCTTTGCAAAAATAGGTACAGTGGGAATCATTCACCACTAATGGTGAATGATTCCACTTTGACTTTTCTGAAAACTCAAAAGTGGAATCTATAGCTCTCAGTCTACTCCTTTTGTTCCTCTAAGTGTCCAAATCTGAAACCCTAATTTTCGGGATTGTAAGTGACTTTTTGTGAATATTTTGACCTTGCCAATAGGGAGATGACTCCAACAAGTTTGAAACCTATTCTTCAATCATCTCCAAGCCTTCAAATCACCTAGATCTACAATCACACAAAGAAAGAGAGAAAATGTTGATTGTTAGGGAATAGGGGTTTGCCTTGGTCAAACCCCTTTTAGGTAATTAAACCAAATGATGAAATAAGATAATGAAGCATGAATATGAAGAAATGAAATTATAAACTTTCCATGATGATGGATCTTGAATTTTTGTAACAATGGATGAATAATTTTCCCTTGAATGCCTTAGAAATGATCTTGAAAGCTATCTTGATGACCTTGTGAAGACGTGAAATGCTTAGCCCTAAAGTGCTTGACTTGAAAACATGGATGAATGGATGAAATAGTGATTTGAAAGCTTTTTTTATATAGGAAATCCACTCAAATTTTCATTAATTTGATCCCCAAGGCTAACATTGAAGAAAATTAAACTTTAAACCTAATTTTTCCTGCTCAAACCTCGAAAATAGCTCAAATGGGACTCATTTGCCATCGTGGATGAATGAGTCCCACCTGGATGGGACTCATTCACCCAAAGTCACAAATGGGTCCCATAGGGGCTCTTTTGCTAGCTGGGATGTCGAGGAGTGAAGAAATCAAGTTTATATGTTGATCTAGTAAAGTTTTTGATCAGAATATGCCTCAGGATGTGCAATATGGGGTCATAAGGGCCTATTAATTATGATATAAAGTTTGATTAGGGATAGGGACACACATTTCAATGTGAAAGTATGGTTAAATACACTCTACAACACTAAAATGAGGTCTACTTACCCTAGAAAGGAACAAGATCCAATGTGAATGTGTAAAACACATTACAACACTAGATTAAAACTAGGTTTAATTTACAATCTTTCTAGATTAATGTGAGAATGTAATTAAATACATTTTACAATATTGAATTAAGGGAAAGATAGGTCCATGAGACTTAAATGCTTAATAAAATTCTATAAAAGTGTGAAAGTCATTTACAACACTTTACAACACCTTTACAAGACATCGATAAATGCATTTTATTCAGTTTGCAAGGGCCTAAGACCTAATTTGGATGTGTAAAACACCTCACAACACTAGATCAAGGCAATATTAAGTCTAATTTATCATTAATTATTCTTGAATCAAGCAAGTGTCCTTTTTTCTATGCTACAAAGAGATAATCTTGAGTCCCAAATCTTGAACTTTTACAGATCTTCATTCTTAGAAAACTCAAGCTAATTTAGCCCTTATTGAAAATAAACAACAATTTTGTTTTTTGTTGATGCAAGATTTCTCTTACACCCTAGATTCTCCTACATCACTAACTCTTCTCAAATTTACTTGCAAACTATGGATTCCATTTCTAATATTTTAGGAATTTGCATTTAATATTCTAGGTCTTGTGTTCATGTAGTTTAGGCATTGCCTATCATTTCAGATTGGTTTTAGATCTATTCCATTATCCTACAGTCCTAAAGGAATTGAGATCTAGGTTTGATTGACTCACCTTTGAGGTTGAAAGTCAATCTCTACTACTTGTGATCTCTTTCCTAATGAAATTCCCCTAGGGAATGTTTCCTTTTGTGGACCTTTAAAGTCCTATTTAGGGAACTTCTTTCCCCATCATTTCAACTTTATACTTGTGACATCTAAGAAAAATAGTATAAAGTAAATGTGTAAGAGTGCATGTTATATAGATATAAACCTTACATTTTCCCCAACTTGTGTTTACATGTGAACTAAAGGAATAATGAATTAAAAAAATAATATATGATAGAAATTAATGTCAAATAGATCTAAGATATTGTTTAAAGATGATGCTTCATAATCTCTTCAAGTTCTAGTAGAGTGACACTTATATCACCTTACAAATAAACTTATTTGCCATATTTGTGCATATCTAAATACATAATTATAGACATAACATGTTATAAATGGAAATGGTCTATATTTAAAAGGTATGAAATAGAGAAATTATCTACAACAAATTATTGATTTGGACCTTGCGATATGTATAAGCATGCCACTATGCTAAATATAAGACTTGGTTTGAGTATGATTCCATGTGTGTGTCAAATTATGATATATAATGATGTAGATGTAACTATATTTTCCCCCATGAAACCATGTAGAAGTGTAAGGTTTCGCTATCGATATAGCCACCAAGAATCAATAAATCCTACAATAAAGAACAATGAACTTAGAGGATCACTATGATAGAATAATTATTATTCTAATCAAAATATTTATTACAATAATATTACATTAAATTTTCATTTGAGAGAAATAAATAGCTATTTGTAGGATACACCAGTAAGAGGGTGACTACAGGATCATGGGGTTGCAAAAAGTGGCGATATGACCCAAAAGTGGTTGACGACAAATTTTTATCTCAATTTGATGAAATAAAAAGTGTTTATTGATAAAATTTTCTTTCCACCAATATAAGATATGAGATATTTGGAATTAAATAGATAATTATTATTGATTTTCTAAATGCATTCCGACTAAAGTCCTAATTAATAGGATAATTGAAAAAAATCTATAATTTTCAAATATTTCACATTTTTTTAATCCAAAAGATGCAACACATTCTATGCTTCCCATACTATATAATAAATAATAATAATAATAATTTTCATAATTTTTTGACCAAGTTATGGTGGTCAGAAAAACATGTTTTAATTTTTTTTAAATTTCTAATAAAAAATTCATAGCTAACTATTTACTTGCAAAAAAATTATAACAAAAATGTGGCACATCTAGGTATGTGTCCTCTACTTATATTGAAAGTTTCAAAAAAATATATTATCTTTTCTTGTACTTAGGTTGGTCAGACATACACCTCCTTTTTATTTTTTTCTTGAAAAATTAGTACCACTATATTGAAATTTAAAATTTTCACCAAATAGATTTATTTTTTCCAAAAGAGGACTTGTATCTTAGAAACTACATTCAATTTTATAAAAATAATTTTCTCACATATTTTCAAATTATGTTAATAACCTATTCAAATTTTTATGTCAAGTTGCCTAACTCTATTTTTTAAATTTTCGTTGCCACTTAAGGGCCTAGTTTGGATCCCCATGATCTTGCACTGACCCAAGATGTTAATATAAAACTAATATGGGATAAAGGAAATGTAGTCTTATTTGAATTGTGTAACTCCACCAAATAAGGAAAGTACAAACCACATGATGCAAGTAAAACCTACCCAAGTATATATAACTTTGTAATTTTATCTCCTCCCACATGTTTGTTTTCCTTTGGCCTTACAACCTACACTTGATGGTTATGATATTTTATATGGCACCAACATGGTTTGTGGCATTCTATGTCATCAACACTTGCTTTCAAATCCTTCTTTTACTTCCCTTCTTAGCTCGATGGCACATGGACTGCTAGATGATTGTTCATATGATTTTTCCTGTCATCTACATAGATTATGGGCTTTCTTGGGAAACTCAATTTCTGATATGGTTCAAAACTTGTATGATGCAGTTCAATTTTTTATCAAACATGCACTAGTGGAGCTATATTTTACTCCATATTTCCCCCCTCTTGCAGATGTGGCTTCCTCTTCAGAAAGAGAGATTTGAAGTGTGGCTAGGGTTTTAATGAACGCCACCTTTCTTCATGTAGGGTTTCATTTCTGGCTTTATTTTTGTGGCTTGGTCCTATATCTACTTTTGTGTCTTATTTTTCTTACTATAATCACCTATCTCTAGCCTTTGGGTAATTGACTTCTTCAAAAAGTGGGATTTGAAGTGTGGCTAGGGTTTTCAATGTCCACCACCTTTCTTCATGTAGGGGTTCATTTCCAGCTATAATTTTGTGGCTTGGCTTCCGTATCTACTTTTTTAAAGTCTTTCTTCTTTTGCTTACAATAATCGGCTATAGATAGCCTTTAGGAGTTTTGAATTGTACTTATGTAAAATCATTTCAAAATTTCTCTTAAGAAGCTAGGTTAGGGTTTTTCAACTGTAATTTTGGTTATGTAATTCCTATTATTAATAATAAAATTTCAGTGGCTTTCCACTTTTATTTAAATAAACACATAAATATGACACAAATTTCACTAGTTTATTCACAAAAATTTAATCTAGAATTAGTACTAGTTTATATTATGCTTTCATAGATATCAAAAAAATGCATCTTAATACTAAAATCAAGTGAGGTAGAAGTAGAAATAAAAGATGTATACTCTTAAAAATGAACCATCTCTAAATAACCATCATTTGGGATAAAACATGTTCTTGCACACTCAATAATGAATCATGCATACTTCTCCATACAGTAAATATAAAACACATTATAAACTATGTAACTAATATAACATAAATGAGATAATATAAATTAAAAAACACAATTTTTACCTAAATAATCATTTAATCAAATTATCACATGTAACATGTGTATTGAAAATTGTAACACTAAAAAATTGAAAGAATCCAATATATATAAATCCACATATGTGATTCCAAAATAGATTATGTATACCCCTTGATGGAAATCCACCAAGAACCTCTTTAGGTGCATGATGCAGTATTAGAAAAAAAATTGAGCCCAAACATATAATATCATGGTGTATGCATCCCATTATACTTAGATAAAATATACCAATAAAAATCCTCATTTATAGTATACATTAATGGTAGTACAATATATTACATATAATGATAAAATATATAAAATCAATGTATAAGTACCTTAGGTTCACAATCAAGACACATTGATGGAAAAATAAAGATATAAGGAAAGGTATAGTATAAAATATCATAAGATATTAGATAGAGGACATTAAAATAATAAAAATAAGGAAAGGGATAATTAGGGATTAGAAACATCTATGAGATTGAATTGCCAATAGTACATGTAATTGGGACAAACAAAATGAGATTGGTTATTGTGGAACTTTCTAAATGGTCAAGACCATGTTGTGTCTTTCAACTTCCATGAGAAACTAAATATAAACACAAATCAATGTTCGATATTTTGTGTGACTTCTATTAAGTGTATCTAAAATTGGAGAACATTTTTTTTTATAAAATTAATACTTAATATCTCAAGTCAAAAATATAATTAAACATATTGTATGTCTAGAGGATAAATATGGATAGTAGAGAAATCAAGTGTGTCATAATTATATTTTAAAATTTATTTAAATAAAAATCGATAATGGGCTAAGAAATTAGTCTTTAAAGAAAACATATGTAGCACAATGATAACCTTGTAAGAATCCAAATAAACTAGACAAGGATGAGTAAGAGAGATATAAAAGAGAAGAGGGTTAGTCATGAACAACAATACCACCAACTCATAAAAAAATAATAAGATGCATCTTACATTAATGGTGAGTTCTTGACTAAACAATTTATCCCTTAAGAATTATCTAGCCACAAAAAATATAAGGTATCTCTAGAAACGTGGAAGGCTTAGAATAAAGAGTATATAAAATTATAAACAAAAATATTATTGAAATATAGTGTAAAATCACAATGGTAGATGTATTGCAGTAATCTTGGAGGTGTACAATCACATAAGGATTTTGTAGTAAAGCATAGATATTTTTTAGATAGATATTCTCATATTTTCTAGTATACCAAAATCATATAAATAGTTCAATGCATGTAAGGAATGAAAGAAAATTTTAATAATAACTAGGCTGGCTATTTTAGTTAAGACATTAAAGATTTTTTTTATAAATTTAATAGAACATATTAAATAGATATAATAACATAAATAAAACCAAAACATCACAAACCTCATTATTATTTTACAACTATACTTTCATAGGATCACAACATGATTGTGAACATGTCCACCCAAAATATTGTTATCTAAAGTTCAAACATATTAATTATCAATATAGAATAAATGTATAGAATAAAACAACTATAAGAAATAGGTTTAAGAACATATAATAGGTTTATAAATATGAAAATATATAAATTATTGGCTCAAGGACTGTGAAAATTTCATACATATGTTTTGAGCACTAAGAACATTCTATGTAGAGAAACTCAAAAAATAATAGTTTTTTATGTAAAAAGCATGAGGTATACAATTGTAGTCATCACATAATCTTGGATTCTCAAAAAATAAATAATATAGATCTGATGTATGATCAATGAAAACCATTTATTCCCTTAGATACAAATAAAATCAAAGATGAGAGTAGAAGATATTCTCATTCTTGAAAGGAATATGAGGGAAAAACCAGAAATGTAGGTTTGAATAAGATAGTTACATGTTTCTCTGTTGGTGTAAAAAAAAATCCACAATAAAATTAACTCCCAACTGTAACTAAATAAAGTAGCCTCTCAAAATGATGTTAAATAGGTAGAGAATAATAACCAAAGGAAAAGATGAATACTATAAATATTGCTAAAAAATCTCCAATTTGATGTGAAACTATGATTGAAACTAACATGATGGTCTAGGTATAATGCAAGATTTAGTTACAATAATCATGGATGTATTTTTTATCATATATAAGAGAATTTAACCTATGATAATAATTTACACTTGTGGGAGGTTTCAACAGGATTAATAGCTAGTGAGTTGAATATGTTAACTCGTGAGTATCTATAGAATATATCACTATAGAAGAATAAATATATAAAGAAAGAATAGAAGGTTGTAAATTTACTCTTGTGAAAATTTGAGAATTTGACACAAATGCATATGAGCTTCATCAAAGAGGAGATGATTTTTGTATATTAATTTCTTCAAGATATGAAAGACAAGTCTCTATAAACAAATATAAAATATATAGTAAGTAGACCTCCCATTGAGGAAGATTGAGAATATTAAAATGAATTTACTATAAAGAAACGTTAAACTATAACAAATTAATAGGTGATAAAGGAGATGAATTATTAATAAATATAATTGGACAATAGTGCTCATCATAAAATATAGTTTCCACACATGATAAATAGCTATGAACAAATATAGAATATGTTTTTAAATAAAAGTGGTAAAACCACTGAAATATTACTAATATAAATACATGGCCAAACTTTCAAGTTTACAAAGAGGAGCCAAATAAGGAAAACTCCAGAGCAGTGAGCCAGAATTGCTCAAATTACCAGTAGACTGAAAAATGCATTGCCAACTTAATTACATTATAGAGCTAGAGAGCATAACCGAAGCCAATTACCTGGGAAATGGCAAAGGCAAGACAAAAAGAAGCAAAAAAATTAAGAGAGGGGTGGCGGCATAGAGAACCCTTCAGCCTTTCAAAAAAAATTGCACATTTACCACTAGATGATCAAGTCCCACTTTCAGAAGAGGAAGCCAAATCAGAGGGAGGAGGATAGAACAGGATGAAATGCGGCTCCTCCAAAGCATGGAGGATCAGAAGCTACACAACATTATATAAATCCCTCACCATGCCACAGACAAAATTTCCCAACGTAGGTCTCATTTCATTGAGTCACCAAGAGAATTCAGAAGAAAAGTCATCTCCCATCCCATGAACCATTGCACTCAAAAGAGAGGTAACATCAGGATCATATAGCAATTATTCTCAAAAAGGATCATATAGGGCAAACATGTGGGAGAAAGTAAATTCCTGCAAGAAACTTAACCAGCTCTGAACAACACAAAATGTCCATCAAGTTAGAAACAAAAAGAGAAGAAACCTCATTCGGAAGTGCCATAGGATGCATATCCAACCAGTCCCAACCTAGGACTATGAAAATTGTATTTTCCACCTGAGAGAATTCAATGACAAAGGATTTTTGCAATTTTCTAATCGAAAAAGGGTGAGAATTCCTTATTTCATGATACCTGGTAGGAATGAAAACATCTATATCTATAATAAGAGTCAAGAGAGATGAATAATAAATTAGGTCTCATGAGGAGCAGAAGGAGAAGAGGTCTACTTTTCATCACAATGTTTAAGGAATTCTCACTGATCTGGCACAATAGTTGTCCTACTTATATGGTATACTATCATAATCATCTAGGAAAATGATATAGAAAGGAGCATATCTAGTAATGGAGGATGTACCAGATCCCTGTATATGTCACAAATTATGGTCTAAAGAGAATAATAAATTCAATGCTTAATGCACCAATCATTGTGTTGGTGTCAACATGAATACCAATGAATCTTAAGACATGATAGTCAATATTTTTTTATATAAATTTTTTCTAATAGTTACTTGGTTTGATAAAAAGTACATAGAGATAGAGCAAGAGGTTAAGACATCTAAAAATCATTAGAATATCATTTCACCAATTCTTGTAGTTTCCTCTCTAATGAGAAATAATTGAAGGATTAGTTAAAATATCCATTAATAATAGTGAGTTACCATCAAACTAGTTAAGGAATAGATTAATAAAAAGAATTGTAGGCACTAAAATAATTTCTCTTGTTATAATATTAATTATTTACACTATCATCTACCATTAATTATTCATTATCATTAATGATCCATTACCACTAATAATAACAATTTAATTAAATAATTATTGAATATGAGCTGATTATCCATTTAAATAAATTAAAAAATCTATAATTATCTTCTCGGAAGTTAATTCATTCTTCAAATTATTAACTTCCTCATTGATTTTACCATTTAATGAATTAATGAATTTATTAGTATCTTCTCACAATCTCAAAATGGAGGCTTCCCTTAATGATTTCAATTCTCATCCATCTTTCAAAATTAACTCCACAACCAGTAGAGTTAACTCTTGATCCTTGATCAATTCTCTAACATCCATTTGATCTTCCACAAGTCTATAAATTGATCGTATCATCCCTCATCATTTTCATAATCATAAATATCTAAGAAAAATAACTTTGTCATTTTTATAATTAAAAAAACATTAATATTATGTTGCTACATTGAGCATCCACACATTATCAAAGCCTTGAGAAAATTGCTTCAATACACTCGATCTAAGGAATGTTTGGGATAGACTTTGAAGTTAGAATTTAAGTTTTATGATGTAATTACTATTTTATGCTTTAAATTTTAACTATATATATTTTGGTGAGCATGACAAAATGAACCCATAATCTAGCAATTGCATTTTGTACCATTTTTTCCCTATTTTAATCTTTGTGAATAGATTTGAAAGTGGAAATTTATAAGGATCTTGTTGTTACAAAAATAACCACATTGCTAAGTTTATGACATGATACATGGGGCGGGGGGGGGCTAGCTCGATTGGCTAAAGCATCCTCTTGCAGGCAAGAGATCACAAGGTCTAGTCTCCCCACCCAAACCCGTGGTATCGGAGGGTGTTTCACGCCAACACCACTAGTCACGTGAAAATAGTTTACCAGACACACTATAGTTTATAGGGGGATGAATACCCAACTGATTCTTGTAGTAAAAAAAAAAACATAAACATTATTTATAATATGACATGATTTAGTGAAAGTAAACATTTAAAAATATATTAAAAAATGACACTTTATTTGGTAACTCATACATTTTTATAGATTTATACTTTAAGGATATACTTTAATTGTTGCACATTTTGAATTCTATTATAAATTAATCTCATTTCACTCTTTTGGTTAGAAATTGTATTAAAAAGGCTTAACTAATTGGCCAAGATCCCTACCCTTTTTTTCAATCCATAAAACAACACTTTTAATTGAAAATAGCATATCTTTTACTCATATATCATTTTTTTTTTTTTAGGTGTTGGAAAGGTGCATTAGATATATTTTCTATATATAAAATATTATTTTTAGATTATTACCAATTTTTTCAAGTTTAATTTTTCAAATCCAACCTTCATTTTAAATTTTGAATTTTGAATTTGTAATTAAAACTTAAATTTGATTTTCTTTTTAAATTGCATAGAAAATCATGGAAAAATATGAAATTTATTAACCATATTTCTGATTTTTTAGGGGTTTAAATTTCATTTCTAATGTGTTGAACTTTTATCAATTTGTGTGTCCAAGATTTGATATTTGAAAACTACCATGTGAAAATATTAAAAATAGTGTCTCTCACAAGCCAAAGAACAAGATTGCATACTCCTAATCTTGTTTTTCATATAAAGATATAAAGAAGAATTGTTTATATACCCTTTTTAATTTTTGTTTTCCTTGTCTTATTTACTTATGTTTTTGATAATTAATATTTTTTGGATTAAATCCACTTGTACACTTTAATTTGATATAATCAATTTACCATTATATTTCAATCTTCAGGAAGTGAGGTATGTATTCTACTCTCTCAATGATTGTGTGATCTTGCGAATTAGAAATACACACCTCTTCCCAAATTTATTTTGAGGTGGATTTTATTATATTTCATAACCAAGGGGATGACCTCTTCTCTAGTGTTCAAAAGAAGTATAAAGAGCAAAGAAATAACTAAAAAAGTACCTTATTAAAGTTTTTTTTCATTCAAGATAATCCCCCAAGAAATTTATACCTTGGGGAAGTGAAGAAGAAGGGTGGTTACCATTTTCTCTTGGATGTTTAATATTTTTCACTTTCATCTTCATGTATCCACCATCATGTATCATTTTAAAGTAGTTTGGATTCCCTTATAAGCCTATATAGCCTAGTTTAAGACCTTAAGGTTGTTAGATACATAAGACAACTAAGAGTGGGGGTGAATCAGTTGTATACTTTTAAAGCATCAGAAACCCTCATTAATAATTTACATTTGCATTAGTTCTTAAACCCTTATCCACCATTACACCCTTAACCAACATTAACAAAATGTAAAACTGTAAACAAGTAATGCAAACACATCAAACACATAAGAACACCAGATTTACATGGAAAACCCAAGAAGGGAAAAAACACAATAGCTCACTAATATATGAATTGCAACACTAAATATGATAAGGCTCACTACCAAGGGCTCATTGGCCATATAGATAAAGAAAGTCTCACTATCGGTGGCTCACTACCAAAAGACTCACTGTCTAGAAGAAAGAAAGAAGGGGTGGCTCACTACCAATTTGAACTACTCACAATGCATCTCTCATATGTTGAAGGTACAATTCCATTGAAGAACAAACAACTTATCAAATAGACTAAAATTTAGACACCTTCTACTCACTGCATTAGGAAGTCATGGGCATTATCACTTTCACATCTTTCACATTACACACACTTCACACATCATCCACACAACAATTATTCTTGCATATATATACCCTCCACAACCTAAAACAATCTCAATTAGGTCAGCCTTAATGAAATGTATACACCTGAACCGTGCAACCTCAAATAGGTTCACACCAAACACTTCCACAATATAAATAAATGAATCCAAACCATGTCAATACTCAATTGCGACCCAAATCTACACAAAAATTATTCTCAATACCTCCTCAATCAACAATTATCCTCTACAATTAGTGCTAGCATGCTAGGTCAGCCAAACTTGCACTAACACCAACAAGTGACTGCAAACACACTTCTCAAGGCTTGAAAACATCTTACAAATCACACAAAAAAACTCCATGCTATTCACACAACATTATAGAATACTTTAGCACCATTAGAATATACGGCACAACTATTATAGCCACCTAAATCTCAAGAACACCTTCATTCTATGCAACCAGACATACTAGCATAGACATCGAACACACCAAACAAGCTTGAGAAATAACTCAACACTTGCAACTTCAAGGAAAGATAGATATAACCATTATAGACATGTTCACAGATCCACAACACCATTAAATTCACTGTGGAGAAATGTGGATCAATCTCATTTCTCCTAAACACCCTATTTTTCCATACAAACATACTGTCAGACACCTCTTCCACTACAATATGATCTATAATCTAAAACTTGGGATATGACATCTCTAAAAACTTTATATCATCAAGTCCAAACCACATGAGCATATCTTCAACCATGAAGAAATTTGGAGAAGAACACTAAACACCACTCTATCACACTAAACTTTCTTTTATTCAAATTTTTTCAAAAGCACTTGGAAACTAAGCATCACAAACACCAACTCAACATCTATAACACCTTCTCAACATCTCAACCACGCAAGAGTTTTATATCCACAAGAAATTACTCATCATTGCTATATTAGAGGTTGACACTAGTGACAATACTAATGACAACATAATGCAACCAACACTCTTAAACACACTTGCTTCCTCAGGTGTTGAAATCAATGCAACAATTCTCTATTGACATCAATGATAACACAAATATCCAAAAATCTCCCCCTTTGTAATTGATGGCAACACTTGATATGAAAACTCATCAATAAAAACAACAACCAACAACAACACATGTTGCTCACTAGTGCACACTACTCCCCCTTACACAGGCATTTATTCTCTCTTTTTCTTCATATGGTTTTTTAGCTAACTTCCCCCCCTTTGAAATCAATGGCAAAGGAAAACACATAGTTTCATTTATTTTACTCCCTGTTTTTCATTAAACTTACCTTTAACTACTCTCGCCCAAAGGAAACACCTATAAGAGACAACAATTGCACTTTCTTCCTTCATACTCACTTTCATGTACACTCCCCCTTAGGGGCACACAATATTCTCCAATAGACTACACCAACTAGCAATCATTACTACCTAATCCCCCTAAGAGGTAGCCTTCAGCATCAGTCCAAGACCAAGAGATAAAACTTGAAATGCTTCCTAAATAGATGCATTCACTTATGCATCTAGTTGAATGAAGTCCAGGGGAAATAACCCCTAACTTCTCCTAGAGATACTCAAAACTATCTTTTGGAAGAGCCTTTGTGAAAATATCAACAACCTAGTCCTTAGTAGGAACATACTCCAACTTCAACTTATTCTCTACAACTTTCTCTCTCAAGAAATGATATTGGATTGAGATATGTTTTGTTCTTGAATGCATTATTAGATTCTTTGAAACATTGATTGCACTTGTATTGTCACACATGATGGGAATAGGTTCATCATATGAAACTCTAATATCTTTTAATATTTTCTTCATTCACAACACTCGTATGCAACAAGATGTTGCTGCAATATATTCTACTTTTGTAATAAATAATGATGCTAAATCTTGCTTCTTACTTAGCCATGAAACCAACCTACTTCCAAGAAAGAAATCACCACCAATTATACTTTTCCTATCATTTGCACATCCATCCCAATCTAAATCTATATATGCACTCAAAGAGAAGTCAGTATCCTTAGGATACCACAAAACATAATTCAAAGTTCCCTTCAAATATATGAATATCCTCTTAACTGCTAAAACATGAGATTCTTTGGCATCTTCTTGAAATCTAGCTATAATACAAATTGAATGCATGATATTTGGTCTAGTAGCAATAAGATATAATATTCCACCAATAATTGATCTATACTTGCTCTGTTAGATGTTAGGAGATTCCTCATTCTTTCTCAACTTACAACCAGTAACCATAGGAGTACATACTAGTTTAGAGTCATCCATTCCAAACTTCTTCAACAATTCCTTAACATACTTAAACTGTGATATGAATATACCTTTCTTTGATTGATTGATCTACAAACCAAGGAATAAATTCATCTCCCCACATGTTGACATTTCAAATTATTTTTTCATTTCCTTTACAAAATTCTTCCACATATCTTCATTTCCTCCAAAGGTTATGTCATCAAAATATACCACCACAATCAATATTTATTCTCCATCAACTTTGAAATACATATTTCTATCTACAATACCTTTTCTGAATCCTTTTAGTAGCAATTACTTATCTAACCTTGCATACAAAGCTCTAGGAGATTTCTTCTATCCATACAATGCTTTCTTCTAGTTGTAGACCATAATTGCATCTTTTGACAACTAAATTTTTTTTGATTTTGCAATGTATACGTCTTCTTCCAATTTACCATTCAAGAATATAGACTTCACATCCATCTGATAAAATTTTAAATCTTTATGTACTACAAAATATTTTAACATCCTAATAGCTTTCATTCTTGCAACCGGGGAAAAAGTTTCCTCAAAGTCTATACCTTCAACCTATGAGTAACCCTTACACACAAGTCTAGCCTTATTCCTGACCACTTTTCCATCTTCATTTAGCTTGTTCCAGAATACCCACTTGGTACAAATCACATTCTTATTTTTGATCTTGGGACCAATTCCCAAGTTCGATTCTTCTCTATTTCTTCTAACTCTTCCTTGATTGCTTTGACACAATTTTCATCTTTTCATGCCTTAATCAATGTTCTTGGTTCCAACTCAAAAAGTAAAACAAAAAAATTACTTGTTCCTTTATCATAGTATTTTTTCTCATTGTTAGCACACCTTTTCTCTTATCTCCAATAATTGGATTGTTTGAATGATTCTTTTGCACATACTTAGGTGTTTTAGGATTATTTTCCAAAGCTTCTTCCTCTTAAACTATAATCTATTTTCCTTTATCTTCAACCTTTTCTTCTTCACTGCAAGGGGATTCATTGGATTCATATCCTTCTATTAGTACTAAAATTTGATGTGGTTCTTTATCCACCTTGACACTTGCACTCTCAAAAATATTCTTCAACCTTTTATTATATCACTAGTAGGCCTTTCTTCTTGTATAGTATCCATAGAATATTTCTTCATTAGATCTTGCATCAAACTTTCCCAAGTTTTCTTCATCTCTTTTGATATAACATTTACTTCTAAAAACTATGAAATATTTCACAGTAGGGGGTTTACTATACCATAACTCATAGGGAGTGTTTGAATTGTTTTCTCTTGCTTGACCTCTATTAAGAATTTAGATTGAAATATGAATTTATTCCTTCCAATAGATATCTAGAAGATTCTCTTCCTTCATCATTGTCCTAGATGCTTCTTGAACTATTCTATTTTACCTTTCCATAACTCCATTCTACTGAGGAGTTCTAGGGGTTGAAATATGCATTTTTATTCCATGATCTTCACATAAATTATTACAATTATTTGAAGTAAATTCACCACCTCTATCAGAACTTAAAAAATATATTTTCATATTCATTTCATTCTTAACCATATCCTTAAATGTTTCAAACTTGTCTAGAGCTTCTGGTTTTTCTTTGAGAAATGTAATCCAAGCCATTCTAGAATAATCATCAATTAACATGAAATACCTATCACCACATGAGCTTCTAATTATGGTAGGTCCACACAGATCTATATGCACTAACTCTAAGGGACCTATGGTAGAATATTCTTTTCTCTTGAATATTTCCTTTGTTTTCTTTCTAACTTGACATTCTTTGTAGATTGCATTGATAGGCTTTGTGATCTTTGGAAAATCTCTCACAACATTAGTAGAACTTATCCTTGCTAGGATATATCAAATTTTATGTGACCCATTCTTCTATGTTATATCCAACTTTCATTAGTTTGAGACATAAATCACTTTACACCATTACCTTTGAGTTGATAGACATTACCTCCCATCCTTATTCCAACAACAACCAAAATACCAAAGCTTCCTTTTCTAATTTTAGAAACACTATTTTGAAATACAAGATTATATCCTTTGCTACACATTTTTCTTACACTTAGAAGATAATGTTAGAGACCCTTGACATATAGAACATTATCTGTATTATGCTTTCCATCAAAAATAATTGAAAATTTTTCATAGACCTTAGTAGATGTATCATCACCAAACTTAACAAGACTGCCATCATAATTTTCAAGCTTAACAAACTTATTCTTGTCACCTGTCATACGATTTGAGCATCCACTATTAATGATCTAGTAATTCTTCTCCTCTCTAGCATGAAAAGTATTTAGCGTAGTTGTTGAATGAAGAAGACAATTGAGAGGGGGGGTGAATCAGTTGTACATTAAAATATTAAAACCCTCATTAACTTTAAGATCATCATCAACTTAGCCCTTAATCTTTTAGAATGATTTAGCAAGAAAGAAAAAAATAGAAGCTGAAACATATGAACACCATGCACAATAGAAGACCAAATTTATGTGGAAAACCCAAGAAGGGAAAAACCATGGTGAGGATTCGATCACAATATAAAGTAATTGCAACACTAAATACAAAGGGTTCACTACTATAGGGCTCACTTCCCAAAAGAAAGAAAGGCTCGTTGCTAAAGTCTCACTGCCAAATTATAGAAAATAATAAAATAAGAATGTTAAAGTGAGCAATCCATCTCAATGCAATAGAAAAATCCACCACATCACCAAAAAATTTGCAGCCTCTTTGAAGATTTTACACACCTTCTTCTCACTACTTCCACTAGTCTAACTCGTTAAAGCTCACAATTCACTTCACAACTTCACAATTTACAACTTTATAATTAGCATCACTCACTCTCTACACAATCCTCCATCAACACAACACTTATTTATACCTTATTCAACCTTGAAAAAATTATCCAAGGTCAGTTATGCACCTCACTCATGAAAATTCAAATTAGGTCATCACTAAGCATTATCGTAGTGGAAAGGAATGAAATAAAACCATGCCACATCTTAAGTTGGACCCAAATCATACATATACACCATGTCGCACTTCCACAATCACCGAAGAAAATCCTTAATTAGTGTAAACAACCAAGGTTGGTTGAACCTATGTAAACACCATTAACATTTAAGTACACACATCCTCAAATCCAAAGATGACTCATGAAACACACACAAAACTTCAACACAATTTGGAATATCCCATAAACACCCTAAAATTCAACAAATTCCTTCACAACAACTTTCACCTAAAGAATGTACACACCTAGTACACTCAAATAACCTCCCATACTCTGCAACTCAAGAAGTCAACTTGTAGAGAACCAAACCTTGAAAAAATTCAATTAAAGGTAGATATGAACCTTATTATCACACTTCTAGAACTGAAAGAATAGAAACCAAACTACTGAGAAATGCAAAGAAAAACCATTTCTCCCAGACAACACTGCAACATAACTCACACACTAGTGAGCACAAATATTTTTGTACAAGGATCTAACCCAAGAAATTATGGTTATAACACCTATGAACACCTTTGATCAGCATATCTAAACCAAAAAAGTAGATCTTCAACATAGAAGAAATGAAAGGAAAAAACCAAAACACCACTCTATATGCTAGAACACCTCTGCAACATACTATTTCCTCTTTTATTCAAATATTCTCAAAAGAACTTGGAAACCAAGCACCAAAGAAATATTCTCATCATATTCAACACCTCTTCATCACCATTAAACTAACCACAACACAAAAACTCAACCAAACTGAACTGTAGATTTTTGGCACCACAAGACTCTCTAACTCTTCTAGGGTTTTTCACCTAAAAGGAGAGAGGTAGGCCAAAAATGGTTATGGTTCATTCAAATTTAATGCAAGGTGTGATGGAATATGGATGCAATATTTCTAGATATAATGTTTGAATGCAAGGAATGAATGAGATTGATTGAATAATGAATAGAAACTAAAGAAAAGAAACATGTTTCAAAACACATTGTGTAATACAGAATCACCTAAAAACAAATGGAAAATTGCAACAGAAATGAATTAGACTAAAAGTGTGCACCTAGAAGCTTAAAGGAGACTGGAAATTTATTCTCAAACACTGTTAATATTGTTTTTCAAGCATGGAGGGACTCATTCGCCATTATGGGCGAATCAGTCCCAGTTTTGTCAAACTAAGCTGAAACTTGTTTCTATCAAAAGGGTATTCAAAAATGTAGAAAAAAGAAAACTGATCCTGGAGTCAGACTCATTCACTAGCCATGGAAAATGAGTCCACTTTTGAATTTCTATATTTTCAAAAGTTGATTCTGGAGCTTTTGATCTGCACTTTGACTTCCTATAGGTGTTTGCTTTCAAAACTCTGATTTACGGGCCTGAAAATGAGTTTTTGTTGATACTTTGGATTGTTGAGTGAAGAGAAGAATTGAGAAACCTTGTAACTTGGTCTTCAATGATTTAAAATCTTCCAAGAGTCCTAAATCTACAAGCACACAAGAAGAAAAGAAGAAATGGTGAATGTTAGGGAATGGGGGTTTACCTTGGTCAAACCCCTTTTAGGTAATTAAACCAAAATGATGAAAGAATAAAATGAAACATGCAATAATGGATTTTATTACCTTTCCATGATGTTGATCGTGTATTTCTACATTAATGGAGGAAGATTCAGCCCTTGAATGTCTCTAGGAGCTTTCTTGATGTCTTGCAATAATAAAACCTTAAGTTGCTTCACTTGAGATGAAAGATTGGTGGATGAATAATGAAGAATGGATGTGAATTAAGTTAATAGATGTAAAAATGAGTTTAGGGAGGTGATTTTATAGGAAATTCACCTATTTTACCCATTAATACCTCATCACAGGCTGACATGAAGCAATATTAAATTCAAATTTCACTTTTTTTCCCACTCAAAGGTCAAAATTGGGCCAAATAGGACTCATTCACCACACATGGAAAATGGGTCCCACTTGGATGGGACTAGTTTTCCATGCATTGTGAATGGGTCCCTTAGGGGCTATTTTGACAGCTATTATATCAAGAGATAAGGAAATAAGGTTTAAAATGCAACCTTGTCGGGTATTTGATGAATTTAAGCCTTGGGATGCACAATATGGGTTAATATGGGACTATTAGTGATGATGTGAATGTCAAATAGGGATTGGGACACAAAAAAAATGTGAAGGTGTGATTAAATACACTTTACAACACTAAAATGAGGTCCACATAGCCTAGGAAGGCACAAGAACCAATGTGAATGTGCAAGACACATTTCAACACTAGTTCAACATTAAGTTTATTTCAAAAACATTCTAGATTGATGTAATAATATTATTAAGTTACACATTTTATAATGTTGAATTAGGGAGAAATAGGTTCATTAAGTCTAGAAAAGCGTGAAAGTATCTTACAACACTTTACAACACCTTTACAAGATGTCGTTAAAAGCATGTTATTTGATTTGCAAGGATCCAAGACCTAGTTTGGATGCATAAAATGCCTCACAACACTTGAATCAAGGCCTCATTGAGTCCAATTTATCATGAATTAATCCCATGTCAAGCAAAGGGTCCTTTTTTCTATGGCATATTTAGCCCCCACTTTAGTGAGAGGATGAACTTGCTTCAAACTCACACTAAAGAAGACATTCAGGAGAGATCCACATGTATAGATGCAAATGAAAAAGAATGAAAAATATCAAAGGAGGTTGTGCATGCCCCCAAGATCCAAGATCCTAAGTCAAACCATCAAGATACAAAATCATGCAATGGCAAGAACTAAGAGAGAAGAAAAATGAGGTGTAAAAGATGTACTACCTCTGGGGCCACAAAACTTCAGGTCGTCTATGGAGTGAGAAGTCCACAACATACTCACTTTAGGGCCATGAAACTTCTGATTGTCTATGGGGTGAGAAATCCCAAAAGGTGAGAAACATACACTAGTTGGTATGCACTCACAAACACAAAGGTGGCTATGGGGAAAGTCATGCTGCTAGATGGGCTTCCCACTCAACCATATCAAAGTTGTAACTCTTGATAACTTTAATAAGGTGCCACAAAGGAAAATGGGTTTTTGAGCTCTATGAGGTAAACAAAACTTTGTATGCTTGACACTCATAGACATTGTTAATGCAAAATATTGTAAGAATTTTTCAAAGGGATTTCACTTTGTTTGTGCAAGGTTTCATCTTAGGGAACATCATGCTTAATGTCTCCAAGAGAGGATAAGTGCAAATGGTCTCATCTTGTTTCCAAGAGAGGACCAATGCAATGCCTCATCCTGGGGAACATTGTGCCTAATGCTTCCAAGAGAGGATATCACAAGAAAAACAAAATCACACAATGAAATGTGAGTGGTGATGTATGCCCCCACTTTAAAGCAGTTGTGAGCACCCGTACTGTGAGAAATTTCTTTAAAGTAGAAGAAGAGAGAAGAAGACATGAGAGCTTACTCAGAAATCCCTATGTCAAGTCATATGTTTCCAATAAGCTACGTCATGAAAAAGGGAAGTGTGTCATATGTGAGCCAACTTAAGGCATGTCATCCAAATCCCAAGCTTGCTCTTATGTATTCATGAAAGGTTAATGACTAGCCCAAAGGAGGAAACCACAAGTAACATATGAGGACAAGGTTGTCTAACCCCTTGCCCCCACTTAGTGCAGGACAAAGGTGAGCCAAAATGATTGATGAAATGCATGCTAGAGTGAAAATCAATAGCAATTAGAGGAATTATGTTCCCCCACATAGTGAAGAATACAAAACTCCTTAAAATGTTGTATTTTATGACTCAAGGCATTACATTCATTAGTGGAATGGCCATGAATTCTATGATATGCACAAAATGAAGTTTTTGAATAGCATTTCTTACTTGTTCTGGGAGGAAGGGTGATCAAGTGATCTTGGAGGAGTCTCGAAAAAATACTATCTTGATCAATGGGAGAAGGGGGTCTTGTGGTGGGTTTGAAAGAGACATATTGCTTAGGATTGGATGTCATACTTACACAAGATTCTTTAGATTGTGAGATTTTTTTCTCTCCATTATAGGAGGAGTTAAAATCTAACAAATGCAAATCATGAGTGTTTTGTGAGATGGCATTGAGATTAAGCAAAGGTTTAGTTGTGTGTTGCATGTTTGATGAAGGATGATGTTTAAGACCACTAGTTGTTAAGGATGGTTTAGGAGGGTGTTGTGTGATATTGTTGATGGTGGGTGAAGGTTTGGCGATCTCTATTATAGGACAATAACTGAGACCATGAGTTGTTTGTTCTATGAGGGGGTCTATAGGGTTGTGGATACCTTTTCCATTAGCACCACAACCTTTTCCACTATATCCAAATTGTTTCATAAGTTCAAAACCTTTTCCATAAGGAATTTTCATGGCTTTTGGATCGGGTGGTTGTTCGTTATTGTGTTTGTCAAAGTTTGTTGTGTATTTTTCTTCTTTTTCTAAAGTGTATGAGGTGGATGCTTTCAAAATTTTGTTCAAAGGTGTTTTGTCTTGTCCCTTATTTGAATCTTTGTGGAGGATTTTTGTATTCGCCTGTGAAGTCATGCTCAAAATCCAAGGAACCCCAATCGTCATCTAATAATTTTGTGTGGGGTTCAATGTGTTTGTCATTTTGTTGTGTAGGTTCCACTTGTGTGGTTGGTGTTAATATGTGCAAGGGGTTCTCTTTGGTTTTGTCAAGTTGTAAGACACTATAAGGTTCAGGATCAATGTCAAGGGTGTATACTTTGTTGTTATAGATGTATTTCATTTTGTGATGAAGAGTGGAGGGCACACCGTTCATGGCATGAATCCACTGTCTACCTAAGATAAGATTACATGAAAGTTCATAAGGCATGGCATGGACTGTTGTATTCAAGGTGACCACTCTAGTGGTAAGAGGCATAATGATTACCCGAAGTGATTTCTTTGCGACATTGTCAAATCCCTTAATAGATAGAGAATCAGGTTGAATGGTGTATCTATCAATGCCAAGCCTATCCAAAAGGCTCACACTACACACATTAAGAACATAACCATTTTCTACAATAGTTCTCTTTATCCCCGTTGTTTTGTATTGAGCAATAATCATAAAAGCTTCATTTTTTTTTCGAAACTCTAAAGGAGGGAGCTTGTGTTGATGGAAAGTAATGTTGAAATTCATGTTATCGATTAAAGTTGCCACATCATTCGAAGTTGTACTAGGAGGAATTACAATTTTTTGTAAGGATGTTTAAAGAATAGTGTGGTAATTTAGTGAGTTTTGAAGTAAATCCCAAAGGGAAATCTTTGCAGGAATATTCTTTAACAAGATCATACTCCTTTGTGTGTGGGATGTAACAAGGAGCACTAGGTGGATTGGGTAAAGTTAAAGGGATTGGGGTTGGTTGTCGTGGTTGTTGATTATTGCGAGTGTTATATTTATGAGAAATGCTATTATAACTCAGTTGTTGTGATACATTATTCTTAGGTGGGTAGAGGATGAGTTCAGGTTTGTTTTGAGTTTGTTGTTTGTGTGAAGGGGGGTAGAGAATTAGAGGGTTGTTAGGGTGTCCCATGGGGTATGTATGAGGTCCATTGATCGAGGGGGATCTAATGGAAACTTGTGCATTCATAACCTCATGGTCTTGGTTTGGTGTAGCTCTAATGAAGGGAAATCAAGAACCATTTTTTATTGAAGATACTCTATGATTGTTGTTGTTTTCTAGCTCATCATGAGATTCTCCCTAGAAGGAGAGATTTTAGGATAAAAAAAAGCCACATATTCATGACAAGTAGGGCTAGGTTCTTCCAAAATGACTTCATCGCTAATAAGGGAATGATCATGGATGGTAGTGTCAAGAGGGGGATGATTAGAAGAAGGTATTAGTTGAATGTCTATTGTCTTGGAGATCTCATTCTCTTGTATTATGTTATCTACCCTATTAGGAGAGCTTGTAATATGTTCAACGAAGTTTGTTGTGTAAATTAGCTTCATCACAAGTGAGAGAGGAATCAAGAGAAGGATCACAATGGTTGTCAAATAGATCATCCCAAATGGGAGAAGCATTAGGGAAGGGGGTGCCAGGATTCTCATGACTCTTAATAGGGATGTCTTCTAATACCAACATATCCTCTTAACATTGAGGAGGGATATTAGGAGATGGAAAAGTTTGGTTTTCATGGTTATGGGGATTAGATGAGGTGGTATTCAGGAATGTTTCTATGTTTTCATCATCTTGTTTGCTAACATCATATAAAGGGGAATAAGAAAATGGACAATCAAGGCTCTCAATGCTTGTAACTTCCTTCACCAAAATACCCTCATCACTGATAGGAGAGGTATTGGGAGAAGAAAAATTATGTGTGTTATAATTGTCTACATTTCCATTCGCACCAATGGATAATGTAATGGTGCATGGTCAGGACTAACATGTTCCACATTGTTGTAAACAAAATCAAAATCAAAATCATAAGAGGGAATGTTATGCTTATAAAATCCATGTTTAATCAAATCAAAGGAACATTTAAAGAACATGTTATGAAAAAGTAAATAAAGAGAAATGTAATTTTTAGATGTAAAACAAAGTAAATTACTGATTACAGTATGCAATAATCTGAAAAATGAAATGTGGGAGATGTAAATATGAAATGAAAATATGCATGAAATGAGCTATTTTAAGTGAGCTCTAGTGAAATGCATGCTACAGAAATGAAACTAACTGATATAGGTAGGTTAAGGCACCAAACAAAATCTTAAAAATAGTGTTCTTAGTTTTGTAAAATCCAGTTTCAGGGGTCAAAAGGGACTGATTCGCCCAGGGTGGTGAATGAGTCCCAATATGGACTTTTTTCAGATTTTTTAGAAATGTTTGACTAATTTTTATGGATTTTGAGTGCAAAGATGCAAAATTAAATGGAAATGTAGAAATTTAGAAAAGTTACATGAAATTAGATGCTAACAATGCAAGAAAAATGTACTTTTTCTGAATGCGAAATTTGAAACCTAAAATGCAAAATCTAATGCATGCAAGCTATTCCTAGGATGATAATGGACTCCAAATCAGAAAAGAAAATTTTCTAAAAGAAGGTTCACAAAAATGAACTGTAGATTTTTGGCACCACAAGACTCTCTAACTCTTCTAGGGTTTTTCACCTAAAAGGAGAGAGGTAGGCCAAAAATGGTTATGGTTCATTCAAAGGTAATGCAATGTGTGATGGAATATGGATGAAATATGTCTAGATATAATGTTTGAATGCAAAGAATGAATGAGATTGAATGACTAATGAATAGAATCTAAAGGAAATGAACTTGTTTGAAAACACATTGTGTAATACTAAATCACCTACAAACGAATGGAAAATTGCAACAAAAATGAATCAAACTAAAAGTGTGCACCAAAAAGATTCAAGGAGACTGGAAATTGATTTCGAAACACTATTGATATTTATTTTCAAGCCTGGAGGGACTCATTCACCATTCTGGGTGAATGAGTCCCAGTTATGTCAAGCTAAGCCAAAACCTATTTTTGTCAAAAGGGTACTCAAAAATGTAGAAAACTCAAAATTGACCCTAGAGTGTGACTCATTCACCACCCATGGCGAATGAGTCCAATTTTGAATTTCTAGATTTTCAAAAGTGGATTCTGGAGCTTCTAGTATGCACTTTGACTTCCTACAGGTGTCCACTTTTGAAACTCTGATTTACAGGCCTGAAAATGTTTTTTTGTTGATACTTTGACTTTTTGAGTGAAGAGAAGAGTCTAGAAACCTTGTAACTTGATCTTCAATGATTTCCAAGCTTCCAAGAGTCCTAAATTTGCAAGCACACAAGAAGAGAAGAAGAAATGGTGAATGTTAGGGCATGGGGGTTTCCCTTGGTCAAACCCCTTTTAGGTAATTAAACCAAAATGATGAAAGAATAAAATGAATCATGAAATAATGGAGTGGATTACCTTGCCATGATGTTGATCTTGGATTTTTGCATCAATGGAGGAAGATTCAGCCCTTGAATGTCTTTAGGAGCTTTCTTGATGTCTTGCAATAATAAAACCCTAAGTTGCTTCACTTGAGATGAAATATTGGTGGATGAATAATGAAGAATAGATGTGAATTAAGTTAATGGATGTAAAAATGAGTTTAGAGAGGTGATTTTATCGGAAAATCACCTATTTTACCTATGAATACCTCATCATAGGTCGACATGAAGCAATATTAAACTCAAATTTCACTTTTTTCCTGCTCAAAGGTCAAAATTGGGCCAAATGGGACTCATTCACCACACATGGAAAATGGGTGCCACCTGGATGGGATTGATTCACTATACATGGTGAATGGGTCCCTTAGGGGCTATTTTGACAGCTAAGATGCTAAGAGATAAGGAAATAAGGTTTAAAATCCAACCTTGTCGGTTATTTGATCAATTTAAGCCTTAGGATGCATAATATGGGTTAATATGGGACTATTAGTGATGATGTGAATGTCAAATAGGGCTTGGGACACAAAAATCAATGTGAAAGTGTGATTAAATACACTTTACAACAGTAAAATAAGGTCCACATAGCCTAGGAAGGCACAAGTACCAATGTGAATGTGCAAGACACATTACAACACTAGTTTAACATTAATTTTATTTCAAAAACCTTCTAGATTGATGTAATAATTTTATTAAACACATTTTATAATGTTGGTGATATAGGAGCATCCAGTGGTGTGAGGGAAATCTCGCATCACCCAAAAAGATGATTTCCATTTTTTGTTCCTGTTGTTTTCTTTTTGTAGATTTTTTTGCATTTTTGGATACCCTTTTCATCGAATAAGAGTTTCCAACTTTCAGAACTGCTTTTCTTCTTTTTCTACTCAACTACTATTTTTAGCAGGTGTGAATTTGAAGGTGTGGGAAGACAGAAATTTATGGCAATGTTCAGGACAGAAAAATAAGCACTTTGGCGAAAGAATCAAGTCAAGATCATTCACGGTTTGAAAGTTATTCAAATTTCAATTTCTACTTTTTGCCCTGGAAAACCTTTCGATTCTAGTTTGAGGCACTAAACGGTTCCAGATGGGCCCGAAAATTTGCGGAAATCCCAAAGTAGTCAGTCGTATTATCGTTGAAGATTCAAAGGTCGGATTAAAAGTTATGGCTGCCGGAAGTTGGTCCATATTTTAGAAATGTGCTAATTTTTGAATGTCAATTTAAATTTGAATTTCAAATTGTAATTTTTGTGCCAAACTGCCAAAACTCATATCTCGAATGTTGTTTTTGGCTCCAAACCGAAAAGGGGCTATTTATGGGCTAGTTTATGATTTTTGGATAACTTTTCGGGGAAAGAAGTTCGCATGCTACAAAAGGGGAATCTGGGTAATTTTCTGTAAGTTTGTAATTTGCATGTATCACAGAGCTCGAGGATTTGAGATCCTCTGCATGTAAGAGTTCCATATTTTTTAATAAAATATTATTCTGTGAGTATTATTTTGTGTCTCGAGTTTTCTCCCTCGTCAGTTGGATTAGGGAGAAATAGGTTCATTAATTCTAGCAAAGTGTGAAAGTATCTTACAACACTTTACAACACCTTTACAAGAAGTCATTAAAAGCATTTTATTTGATTTGTAAGGATCCAAGACCTAGTGCGGATGCATAAAATGCCTCACAAAACCTAAATCAAGGCCTCATTAAGTCCAATTAATCATGAATTAACCCCATATCAAGCAAAGGGTCATTTTTTCTATGACACACAAACAACATCCACAAATAGAAGCTTATCAAAGTAACACTAGAGGTTGACACCAGTAGCACTTACTAATGACAACATAATGAAACTATTCAAAGAATCATCACAAAATATCAACCATTGCCAATTGACATTACTGACAACACAAATATAGTCACGTTGAAATCAATGACAACACCAACTAATTATACATGCAACAACCTCCCCCTTTTTCATTGATGGCAACACATGATGTGAAAAACCATCAACAACAAACATAACAGCTTTGATCACCAACACACTACTCCATATCAACTCTTTCTCTTTCTCTTCTTTTCTTTTATTCTCTCTCTCTTTCTCTCTCTTTCTCAATTGATCCTTTTTCACGCTTCTTCCTCTCCCCTTTGAGATCAATAGCAAAGGGAAACACATATGCATCTCTTTCCCCCTTTGAAATCATACATACATAGTCTCTCTTTCTCCCTCAAAGGCACTACTTATAAGGGACAACAACTACTTTGCAACTACCTTTCTTTTTACTACTTTGCACACTCCCCTTAGGAGCACACAATCCACTGTATCAACTAGCAACCATTTCAAATATCATTTGGCACACTTTATAAAGGAAAACACCAACTAGCACCAATACTCACTCCCCCTAACTACAACACCCAACAAGGACACTACCTACTCCCCTAAGAGGTAGCCTCCAACATCAATCCAAAACAAAGAATGAATCTTTAAATCCACTAGACTAATGCATATCCTTATGCACCTAGCTCAAAGGAGGGGTAATAACCCCTAACTTCTCCTAGACATACTCAGAAGTATCGTTAGGAAGAGCCTTAGTAAATATATCAGTAGCCTAATCTTTTGTAGGCACATACTCAATTTTCACTTCATTATCTGCAACCTTCTCTCTCAAAAATTGATACTTGACTAAGATATTTTTCATTCTTGAGTGCATCACCAGATTATTTGAAATGTTAATAACACTTGTATTATCACAAAAGATAGAAATTGGTTCATCATATACAACTTTGATATTCTTCAATTTTTTCCTCATCCATAACACCTGTGCGCAACAAGATGTTGTTGCAATATATTCTACCTCTACATTAGATAAAGACACTAAATCTTGCTTCTTTCTTAGCCAAGATACCAATTTGTATCCAATAAAGAATTTTACTCCACTTGTACTTTTCCTATCATCAACACATCCTACCCAATCAACATTTGTATAAGCACTCAGAGAGGAATCAGTATCCTTTAGATACCACAAGCCATGTTTTGGAGTGCCCTTCAAGTATTTGAATATCCTCTTCATTGCTACAATATGCGACTCTCTAGGATCTTCTTGAAATCTAGCTACAAGAAAAACTGCATGCATGATATTCAGTCTAGTAGCATTTAGATATAGAAATCCTCTAATCATTGATCTATATTTTCTCTTATCAACCTTAGGAGATTCATCATTCTTACTTAGCTTGCAACTACTAACCATAGGCTTACATACCAGTTTAGAATTCTCTACTCCAAACTTCTTCAACATTTCCTTGACATACTTTGATTGTGAAATGAATATACCTTTCTCTTTCTAATTAATTTAAAGTCCAAGGAAGAAATTCATCTCCCCAAACATAGACATCTCAAATTATTTTTGTATCTCTTCTACAAATATCTTGCACAGCTTCATTTCATCCAAAAATTATATCATCAACATACACAACCACAATCAAGATTTGACCTTTTTCAACTTTCAAATAAATATTACTATATTTGGTACCTTATTGAATCCTTGTTGTATCAAGTACCTATTCAACCTTGCATACCAAGTTTTGGGAGCTATCTTTAGTCCATAAAGTGTCTTCTTCAATCTGCAAACCATATCTAGTTTGTCAGATAATTGGAATCCTTTTGGTTGCTTAATATACACTTCTTCCAACCTAGCATTCAAGAATGCAAACTTCACATCAATTTGATAAACATTGAAATATGTATGTGCTGCAAAATCCAAAAACATCCTAATAGCTTCCATTCTTACTACCAGAGAAAATGTCTCCTCAAAATATATTCCTTCTACTTGTGAGTATCCCTTACACATAAGCCTTTCCTTGTTTCTTACTACTTCTCCATTCTCATTCAATTTTTTCTGTAATACCCACTTGGTTCCAATTATATTCTTGTTTGATAGTCTTGGGATAAGTTCCCAAGTTTGATTCTTCTCAATAAACATTATTTCTTTTTCCATAGCCTTGATCCAATACTCATATTTGCACGCTTCAATCAATTTTTTAGGTTGAACATTAGAGAGTAAACATAGATTTACCTATTCTTCAATCATAAAAAAATTTCTCCTTGTCAAAACACCTTTGTTTTTGTCACCAATGATTTGATCTTCAAATTGATTATTTTGCACATACTTAGGAGTCTTAGGGATCCTTTCTAGAGCTCATTCCTCTTCCATATAAACTTATTTTTCCTTACCTTTATATCTATCATTTTCTCTACAAGAGGACACATTTGATTCATATCCATCTATCACCACTGAATTCTTTTGTTATTCTTCATCCACCTTGACACTTGCACTCTAAACAATCTTCTTCAACCTCTTCTAGTAGCACCGGTAATCTTTGCTTCTTTTATAATATCTAAGGAAGATACCTTTATTAGATCTTGCATCAAACTTTCCTAATTTCTATTCATCTCTTATGATATGGAATTTTCTTCAAAACTCTCTTAATTATTTGATAATAAGAATCCTTTCATACCATAATTCATAGGGAGTATTTGCACTATTTTCTCTTTCTTGAACTTTGTTAAGAATGTAGAAAACAATATGAATTGATTCTCTCCAGTAGACTTCTAGTAGGTTTTCCTCTTTTATCATTGTCCTTCCAGATTACTGAATAGTCATATTCTTTCTTTCAACCACTCCATTTTGTTGAGGAGTCCTAGGGGAAAATAAATTCCTCTTTATCCCATGATCTTCAAAAAAACTATTAAGCTCATTGGAGGTGAACTCTCCATCTTTGTAATACCTCAAACACTTTATTTTCATATCCATTTCATTCTAAACCATAACTTTGAATGGTTTAAATTTATCTAGAGCTTCTTATTTTTCTTTGAGAAAAGTAACCCATGTCATTCTAGAATAATCATCAATCAATAGCATGAAATACATGTCACCTTGAAGACTTCTTACTCTAGTAGGACCACAAATTTTTGTATGTACTAGCTCCAATAGTCTGGTAGTAGATTGTTCTTTGACCTTGAAAATTCTTCTTGCTTGCTTCCCAATTTTACATTCCTTGTAGACATAATTGATGGGTTTTGTAATCCCTAGAAAATATCTCACAATCTGAATTGAACCGATCCTCACCAGGCTATCAAAATTAATGTGACACATCCTTCTATGACATAGTCAAATTTCATTAATCTAAGTCAAAGAAATGACCATCAACATCTTTAAGTTGATAAACATTTCCATATGTACTTCCAACAACAACAACCATAGTTTCAAAGCCTTTTATGATCTCACATCCATCATCCTAAAACATAATATTATATCCTTTCCTACACATTTTCCCAACACTCAAAAGGTTATGCCTTAAACCCTTAACATAAAGAACATCATTTGTATTATTCTTTCCATCAAAATTGATATAACCTTTTCCACATATCTTAGTAGATGTATCATCACCACACTTAACTAGGCCTCCTTCATATTTCTCAAGTCTAACAAACTTAATTTTTTCACCAGTCATATTAATTGAGCATTCACTATCAATGATACAATAGTTCTTCTCCTTTCTAGCATGAGGAGAAGTCGCCATAGCATTGTGACCTGCTTCTAAAGCATTTTTCTTCACACATATCTCAGAGTTAGCAAAATTAGATTCAACTTTCATAGTCATGAACAAGCATTCATTATCCTCATCATCCCCATAGTCAGATTCATCATTAGATATACTAGCATCTTCACTAACATAATAGCTTTTCTTAATTGCTTTACCTTTGATTTCTTTGTTCTTGTCATTCAAAGCTCTATTTGGACATCTCGAAGCATAATGACCTATCTTACCATAACTAAAACATTTGGAAGGTAACTTACCTTTGTATTTACCAGTACCCTTTTTCATTCTCACAAAATTTTATTCTACATCATCAAGATCCTCTTGATTTGATTCCTCAGTCTTTTCTAATTTTCCAACCTTAAAAGTAGTCTCAAATTTTACATTACTTGGACCAATTTCTCTCATTTCAAAAGTTGATAAAGCACCATACAACTAATCTCTAGAATATTTTCTTAAATCTTGAACTTCCTCAATAGTATAAACTTTGTGACTATAAGATTTAGGAAGAGCTCTCATTACCTTCTTTACAAATTCTTCATTTTTTTCCACCAAGACCTCTAATGGAATTGACAACTTCATCCACCTTCTACATGTATCTTGTAATTTTTTCATCTTTAGACATCCCCACAGGTTCTCAAATGTGATCTTTAGATTCTACATATTAGCTTGCTTGACCTTATCATCTCCTTCATAAATAGATTCTAACTTTGTCTAGATATCTTTAGCGGATTTTAAATTCATAACTTTCACAAGTTTAGTGTTAGAAAGACCACTTAAAAGAGCATACCATTCTTTACCATTATTCTCATAGGCCTTGATTTCATCATCAATACTTGAATCATTAGTAGGAATAGTATATCTAGTCTCAACAAACTTTCAAACTCCAAATCCATGAGATACTAGGAAACCTTCCATCCTTGTCTTCCATAACCCATACTTTGATCCATCAAACAAAGGAGAATCCCTCTTGTGTGCCATCCTAGATCTACCTGAAGAAATTAAGCTTTCATCCAAGGAAACTTGCTCTGATACCAATTTTTTAATGCACAAGACAACTAAGAGGGGGGGTGAATCAATTGCAAATTAAAATATCAAAACCCCCATTAACATTCAGATCCACATCAACTTACTTAACCCTTGATCTATTAGAATTATTTAGCATGAAATAAAGTAATATGAACTAAAACATATCAACACCATCCACAATAGAACACCAGATTTACATGGAAACCCTAAGAAAGGAAAAACCATGGTGAGGATTAGCTTACAATATAAAGTAATTGCAACAACAAATATAAAGAGATCACTGCTAGAGGGCTCACTACCCAAAAGAAAGAAGGGCTCATTGCTATATTACACAAAAGAAGAATGTTAAAGTGAGAAATCCATCTCAATGCAACACAAAAGTCCACCACTGCATCACCAACACATTCACAGCCTCTCTAAAGATTGTAGAAACCTTCTTCTCACTGCTTCCAATATTCTAACTCACTAAAGCTCACACTACAGTTCACAACTCTACAATTCGCATCAGTCACTCTCTACACAATCCTTCATCAACACAACATTTATTTATACCTTCTTCAACATTGAAAAAATTCTCCAAGGTTTGCTATGCACCTCACCCATGCAAATTCAAATTAGGTTGGCACTAAGCATTCCCATAGTGGAAAGGAATGAAAGAGGACCACACCACATCTTAGCTCAAACCCAAATCATATATATACACCATTCCAAACTTCCACAATCACCAAAGAAAATATTCAATTAATTTAAACACCCAAGGTCAGTCGAACCTTTGTAAAGTGTAGACACTAAAAATTGTCCTAGGCCTGCAATTCTTATTTTCTCTATCATTCCCCCTTTCATTCTTTCATTCTTCATAATTAAATAATTTTTAATTATTTAATTATTTTCTAAAGTCATATGTCTCCTATTAATTAAATAATTTTAATTATTTAATTAATTCATTTCTATCTTCTTCTTTTTTATTCTAGGAGGTATCCCCGCAACCCAGCCTAGCGATTCCCACCAGTCCTTGCCTTGGGCTTATTTTTGCTGCCAAGTTGGGGAGCCAGAGGGGTGAACTGGGGTGAGACTAGTCCCCCTAGGATCCGCGCAATCGCCTGCAAACCACATGGATTGGATAAGCCCAAGCCTCAAGGTCGGCCTCGGGACCTATATGGGATGAACCCAAAGCCCTTAACCGACTATGCTACCTGTGCGGGCAATTCATTTCTATCTTCATTCTTCATTGATTAATTAAATAAATTTTATTTATTTAATTATGTCACTAATTAAGTCCTCTTCTTTCTAAAATTAAATAAATTCTTATTTATTTAATTTTTTCCCACTTTTTACTATAATTAAATAATTATTTTAATTATTTAATTATTCATTAGCCTCTTCTCTCATAAATTAAGTAAATTTTATTTATTTAATTTGGTCCACTCTCTTGAATTTTGAATTAAATCATTATTTAATTCAAAATGATTCCTTTTGTCACATTCCTCTATAATTAAATAATTATTTTAATTATTTAATTATTCATTGGCCACCTAAATTAAATAATTTTTATTATTTAATTTCCCTGATCACCTCTTTATCCATTTCAATCTTATCTTCCACATCAAATCTTATCTCTTGACACCTCATTTAATCATATCCCTTGATTGAATTATCTCATAATTCAATCTCAACCCCTCATCTTTATCATTTGCCCTGATTTTGCCCTAACCCTATTTCATACTACAACTTTCAATCTTGGTCAATCTCAACCATCAATCCAAATTAGACCTTGTTTATAAATCAAACCTCTCATAAGCCATTAGGGGGGTTGATTCTTCAAGTATCCTTATGCTTCCAAAATAATTCTTGAATCATTCATCCATTTCTATCTATCATCTCTATCTCAATGTCATGTTGTTGAATTGAGCAACCAAAATATCAAATCAATTGAATAATTCATCCATCATTGTGTCTATTTGAGGTATTGAAGATTTGGATTAGGTAATGCATGTTATTTGTTTTATCATTTTTATTTTATCCTAATTTTTTAGCTCAATATTTTGATAAATTTTGAGGAATTTTGGAGTTGGATCCTTTTTGTTGCAGGTTTTGTTGGTTTTTGTTGCAGGTTTTGCATCATTTTGGGACAAAACCCTAGTTTTCAAAGATTTGACTATATCTTTCAAACGGTCACATATTTTCTCACAAAAAAAAAATTGTAGCTTGGGGACAATGTCAAGAGATTCTAGTCTAAAAATCAGATTTTTGGAAGTTGTTTCCAATTTTTTATAATTTTTTTGGTATTTTCCATGAAAAATCAATTTTGAGAGCAAATTAGCAAATTTTTTGAATATTTTTATATTTCTGGAAAGATCTATGAATTTCAATAGGATTCTATTCAATATGCTTTTATTTGGACGAAAAATAGTTAGCCAAAAAATAGATCTTTGAAAATTAGGTTTTTACTAAGATTTACTTATATCTCACAAAAGGTTGTAGATCTTTTCATAAAAAAAATTCTACAGATTTGGGATGAGGTTAGGCATCTTCAATAAAAACATGAGAATTTTTGGACTTGTTTTGAAGTTAAATTTCTAAAAAAATTATGATTTTTCATAAAAAAAAATAATATTGTGTGCAAAACAACAAATTTTTCAGATTTCTTTACATTTTTGGGAAGCTCTTGAAATTTTAGTAAGGGTCTATTTTCTATATTTTTATTGTTGATGCAAAAAAAAAATCCAAAAATTATATTTTTCTTGACTAGCTAACTCTCTAATATTAGTGATCAATTATCTTGTTAGGGTTTTGGCTTTGTTGTTGGTTTTGTGAATGTGTAGAAAAATAAACACTTCAAAGGACAAATTGGATCAAGTGGACAAAAATTTGAAACTAAATCAAGTCTAGGTGCACGCATTCCATCTTTCATCTCTAATCATTGCTTGTTAGCACACTTCAATTTGGGGCTTAAAAAGAACAACTTGTTTGATCACACATTTGGATTTTGGGGTCTAAAATAAATCTTGTTTGCTATCACATCATTGAAATTGGGTTAAAAAGAACCATTGTCTTCCATCACACATTTTAGATTTGGATTAAAAAGAACAAGTGTTTCCATTGTTTGCTTACACACATTTCAATTTTCTAAAGGGAAATTAATCACTACGAGTGTGAATCAAGTGTGTGTGTCCTCCAAAACACCTCACTTGGTTTGCTTTTTTCATACCCTTCTTAGGAGGCCTACTTGGAGCACACACCCCTCCAAGGGACGACCTCAATCAAGTGTGAATCCAAAGACACGCTCCTTTGGGAGTTGAAATCTTGTCACTCTTGGTTAAGCCCCAAATAACTTTACACCTTTGGGAAGTGAAGGTGAAGGGTGGGTTACCCCTTTCTCCTAGCTTATTGGCAGGATTTTTCTTTCAAATTATACCTAATCAACTTCGTGTAAACTATCTTGAGACATAATTGGCCATACCCCACTTGAATAGTCATAGGGCTTGTTGTTGTGTATTCAATTGTTTTCTTAATCATAACATTTAATCTTGAAAGATAAATTTATCATTGTGTTCGGTGTGTGTGTTCATGCATTTACATGTGAAATATTGTGTTTGATATTTCCCAAGTCAAATTTCCAATAAAAAATTTCCACATCATCTGAATCATCCAATATTGTCATTCCACACCATATCCTAATCATCATCATCTCTTTAATCCAATCAACATCATTTTATATCATGCCAACATTAGAAGACCTAGCATCCCAACTTCAAAACCTCCTTCAAACACTTCACCAAATACCCCAACCCCTAGACCACCAAACCATACAAAGACTTCAAACCCTCTTCCAAAATGTTCAAAAAATTAAATCAACTCAAATGCAACAACTCATAGGACAAGACCAATACCTCATGGCCACTTGTCAAATCCAACAAGCACAACACCAAGTCCAATCACTACATCAACAAATTTCACACCAATCCTATGTGTCACCTATATCATCATACCAACCTCATCCATCCACACATCATGTTTCCCCTTCATCAACCTATCACACCTCTTCTAATGTCAACTCTTATCCATATCAATCCACCTCTCAACAACCATTATCCTATGCAACCCCTCCATCATTATCACAACAACAAGTCCAAACACCACTACAACCTCAACACATTCAACCACAATCCTATGTGTCACCTTCATCATCATGCCAACATAACCCATCTACCAATCATGTCAATTCCACATCAACATATCCACCCATATCACAACAAGAACATAGGAGCTCAATTCCACCTTGGCAACAAAATCAAGAGTCTATCAATTCTCATGTTCCATTTGACAAGGGGAACACCAATCTAGTTCATACACCCTATAACTTTATCATACCACCATCCAATCAAATTTCTACCCCTAAGCCACCATGTCCTATTCCTAATCCATTGGCATCTCCACCTTCTAACCCATCAAAATATTCATTACCCCCACCATCATCTCTATGCTGTAAATTCAAAAATTTCAAGAGTAAATATATGGCATTACCCAAATCCACCCATCCACCTAAAAAGGATGTGACCCAAGGGCTACTAGCAAGGAATCAAACATTTCCATGTCATCCAACTCATATGTTTGAACCTACCAAAGATTCTTCAAACATCATGCCCATCCTTACAACCCCCTCATGTAGTCTCCCCCTTGAGCCTATTCAAGAGTCTCCCCCATTGAGCCCAAGTCAACCTTCATCATCTCTCCATGTTGTTAACCATCTAGAACATGTCAAGTCCATTCAAGATTCATCCTCTTCCACTTCCATTCAAGCAAGCCAAGAGTTATGTCAAGAGCATTATCCTAAGCATGAGGAAACATTAACTTCTCATTCTAATCAAGATCTAGGCCCATCTAATGATCTCACTCATAACATACGTGGTCCTATTTATGATCAAGCTCCCCTCTATGATCTTACCTATGATCAAGAAGGCCATGATGATCCTCTTAGACAAATTTATGCATTCCATGGTCAAGAGCCTATCACTTCACCTATCCATGAGCAAGAAACTTCCATTGCTCCTATCCACCTCCTACCTAGTCCTATCCATGATCCATCAACATCCACTTTCCTTGATGAGACATATGCCTCCCAAGAACACATAGAAGATCAAACAAATACCTTGGATCTAAGTGAACACAATGCTAATCAAGATCCTAATGATCCTCCATCACCCACTATCAACCCCATTGCAAGTCCTCCATCATTTCCTATTAGTCTTTCCACCCTCATTCATGAATGTTCCTCCTTAGAACAACAACAACCATTATCTTCCATTGCTTCATTTTCTCCATCCAATAAGGAACTCGTGTCTAGTGTTCCACCTACACCTAGTCCCATTGTCCATTGCATACTCCAAAACATGAACCACCAAGATAAAGGTGTAGATCTTCATGAACAAGGTATTTTGGAACCCATCCATGTCAAAGTCCCTCCATGTTCTTATGGCCTTGGACATACACCCCAAGGAAACCAATCTCAAGATGTTGGTACTTCATCCATGCCTCTTAAGTCTACTTTCCATCATAAATCCTATCATACACCTAAAAAATATGTTACCATCCCTCCTCCATCATCCTACAAATGTCAAAATCATGTGACCATACACCTTCCACCATCCACTTTTCCACCAATACTTCCAACTCCTAATATCCCTCCATCCACTTTACCACCATTACTCCCAACACCTAATATCCCTACCATTCAATACTCTTATCCATTTATCCATAAATACCTTAACATTCCTAATCATGACCAACAAATACACACATTGTCTAAACATGAAGCTTCCACTCATTCCACCATACCCATGGGATTCAAAAGAAAAAATTTCAATGCCTCTACCTGTAAAGTAAAAAATCCTAAGGACCCTCATTCCTTAGGACATCAATACAAAGAATCAAAACAAAATACATCTAAAAAGTTATATAAGCCCATACCTCCAAAAGTAAAGGACAAAACTAAATTGGTTTGGGTCCCTAAGAAAAAGGAAAGTAAGTCAAATAAGGCATCTACATCACAAAAATCCCAACCATCCACTTCCACCTCATGTTCCCACTCTATTAAAGAATCTCATATTCCATCCCACAAGCCAAACAAAAATCATAAAAATACTAAGTCTATATGGGTACCTAAAGCACTACATCCACCACCTCCTAAGCAAACATCTCCATTTCTTCTTGCACCCCATCCACATCAAAATCTTCAACATTTATCACAATGTGTGCAACCATTGGTCATGGTTCCCTTCCATTTGAAAAAAATTCCACATACCTCCATCCCCTCACCTTTCACTCATTATCCTACATATCTCTCCCACCTTCCTATGGTCCATGCTTTTGGCTAAGCCTCCCCATTCATTTTTTTCATAAGTCCTATATCTTCCCTACATAATCTGCATCATAATCCACTATTCTCCTCCATAATCCACATCATTATCCATCATCTACCTACTCCATCTCCCTTTCATGTCATCCCTTACCATCATCTATGAGCATAATGACATTTGACATAGTTTGTGCAATGACATCCATCTATAGTGGGACTACCACCTTTCATGGTACTAGACACTTGAGTCCCTCCTATCCATATTCCCCTTCTCCTAGTTGAAAAAGTAAAAAAAAAGTAAAGAGAAATCCCTTCGTCCAACAGTGAAAACCTGGTAAATAAGCACCTTGGATAAGTACCATTATGAAAACCTAGCAAACATGCATCATGTGTAGGTTGATCTTGTATGTCACTTACACTTGGGGTCACAATGTCTCATCTATCCAACCTATCATTTTCATTTCATATCATTCTATCTTACCATCCTACCATTTTTAACCACCATACATACCTATCATATTAAGTCCACTTATCCATCATTCTCCTTTTGATCTTGATGAAGATATAGGAGCAAAGTCTTGAAACATTATTTGGGTATCTCTTGACATACCTCATCCTTTCCAACCAATCGTATCATTATCCTATTGTCATAAGCTTTGTCATGAAAAATCTCAGGCATTGAACCTAAAATGGGGCATGTTATTCCTATTGTCATAAGCTTTGTCATGAACCTTGTTAGTTGTAGTGTAGGAAAATACATTCCCTTGCATTTTAAAACTTGTTTGAGCTCTCCTTGGTTTATTTATCCCTATTTATGTCTTAATTGGTCATATTTTGCATCTAAAATCCTAATAAATTATATCCTTTTGTGGCTAATCCCGACAAACATGAAAGGGGAAATGATAATTTAATTATTCTGGTTTTGTGTCCCTAATTTTTGGACTAGTACTAAGATTCCACCTAGGGTTTCTTTTTCTTCCAAAGGTCTTGGGACCCTCTTTTCAAAGGAACCTTAAATAATCCCTTTTTTGGAGTCAGTGCCCCGAATTTCATGCCTCAGTACTGAGAGGCCACCTAGGGCATCTTAGTTCCCCTTATGTTATTTTTGGGATTTAATTTCAAATATTGGTGTGAATTAGCCTCCTTTAATTAATTCATTCATATGTTGGCTTGTTGTGGTGTAATTTCAAGATATTAAGCATATATAAGTATAAATACAAGGTTCCTTCTCTCATTTTCTCCTAACAAGCAATCTAAGCATATCCGAGAATTCAAGTATTCATGCATTCAATAGAAATTCATCAAGAATTTGGAGCCACCATCAAGATTCAAGCATCGTATCAAGGATATTCTTGCATCATGTGTGTTTTTGAGCTAACATTTGTGATGTAGGGTTTTGATTCAAGCAAACAATTCAAGTCAAGATCTATCAAGCATTCAAGCAAGTCAATATCTATATTCAAGCTAGCCATTTCACACAAGTTTGCAAACTTCATAACAAGGGTTTTGTGAGTTGCAACATAACACTTTGTTCATTCATCATTTGCCTTCATTATTCTATTTCATTCCAAGGTTTAATTACCAACAAGGGGTTTGACCAAGGAAAACTTCCATTTACTAGCAATCAATAATCTTTTCCCCTCTTACATATATTTGTGTTTTCGGATATAGGTTGAAGACTTGAAGATCATTTGAAGTGAAAATTTGCAAAGTTGCATTGCAAAGTTGTTATCTTCATAGAAACTCACCTAGAGGCTAGATCTGGAAGTTTCAAGACTTGAGATCTAAGAAGGAAGTGCAAACATTAAGCCTTAGGATCACATTAAGAGATTTCATAAATTCATATTAGGACTAAGTTTGAAGTAAGGGCATATTATTCCTCCCAAGGGTATTTTTTAGAGATTCTCCCAAATTTTGTTCTGACATCCGAAGATTTTACATTTCTCTCAAACAATATTAGTGGGACTAAGATAATAGTAAGGGCGTCTTAGTCCTCCCTGGAATATTTTGACTGTATTTTTACATTTCTATAATCCTCATCACATTTCCAGACTTCCCAAGTACACATAGCATAACTTGCTATTGCTTAATTTCATCATTTGCACCCACCATTTGACTTTCATTAATAGGTTTTGTGAGTTGAATGTTAAGTTGTCTTTTCCAAGATTTTTCTTGGTGGTGAACCCTTCAAAGCCTAAAGAACCCCTCCCCTAGGTCTTCCTTGTTGAGAAATGACTCACCTTTGTCTTGATAGTCAATCCAATTTGGGATCCTATGACATATTTGAATGGAAATTGGGTAATAGTGGTGTTCTATGACCTAGGTTATAAAGTAACCATTTTCCCACATTATTCATTTTGTTGAACCTAACATTTTAGAACATTCTTTTTTTTATTTGGAGTTCATAAAGGTCCTAGATCTAGGTTGCATTCATTCTTGCATTGCATCTTGCATTAGTGAAAGTGCATCTAGGGTTTCTCATATTTACATTAGTGAAAGTGCATATAGGTTGCATTTTTCATTTCTTGCATCATCTCATTTCATTGAAAAACTAAAAAGTGTATTTTCAATCATCCTAATTGCATTTAGGAACATTGTTATTGCATTCAGAATTAAAAAAATTGTATTCAACTTTGCATCCAATTTCTTGTCATTAGTTACTTTTTTCTTGCATTCATTTGCCCAGTTTTCTATTTCTAAACATCAAGTCCCTAAGTAGGCAATCTAGAAACGCTATTATCAATCCATATTTTAATAATTTTCTAAAAAAACCTCTAGCCGGACTAAAACACTCTTACTGGCATCTTAGTCCATCTATGGGTTTTTTGTTTAGAACCCTATCTAAGTTATTTCCTAACTTTTACAGTTTCTAGAAGCTCAGAATTCCTTCAACAAGACCAAGACGCCCTTGTTGGCATCTTAGTCCCTGTTGACTTTGAAGTTCTAGTTTTCAAGGTTTAAATCTACTTTTTGTGCTTTTGTTTTCTGCCATTGGTTATCTGTTTTAGTGGGTTGACCTTTTGTTTCATGTATTTTACTAAATCTAGCTTAAACTTGTTCATTTCATGCATTGCTTCAGTCCAAATTTTCATTTATAACATTTAATTGAATAGTGTAATTAGTAAATTACCTTGTTTAAAATCTAAAAGTTGCATCTACACATTTCATTTTAGGCCTTTACATTGCATTTTGAGTTTTCATAGATTACTTTTCACAAATGTTGGTATTGATCTTTCCCAAGTTTGCAAAGAAAGTGTTAGTCAATAAGCATGTTATTCATTCATTCAATGGATTCCCTAGTTATGAGAATCTCTTAGCATAAGAGAGTGAAAATAGTGATGTTTTCTTTAAACCTACACGCCCTCTCATCTATCCTATTTGTGGGAATGATGTGATAGAAGAGGATACAAGCATAGATAACCATGATTTTCATAGTTTTTCTTCTCCTAATACCTCTCCTTTTAGTGATGAAGGTATCTTTGTGAAAGAAGATGCAATCATTGAGAATCATGAAGGTCTTGTTTGTCCTTCTCTTCATCCCCCTTGGGAAGATATATTGGCACAAGAGAATGAGATCATAGACATATTCCTAAACATTAACTTACCTAGTCTCCATTCATCCCTTTCTTGTGAGAATGTCCTAGTGAAAGAGGATGAAAACATAGATACACATGATAATCACATGTATTCCTCTCCTAGTTTCAAAGATGATACTTTGCTTAATGAAAGTCATGAGACTCTTAGATGCCTTTCTTCCCCTAGGGAAAATTTTATTGAGCAATACATTCCAACCATTGATAAATCCCTTGCATATGATGAAGTCATTTTAGAAGAACCAACCTTTGAATGTCATAAATAGGTGGTTTGTAGTTCTCCTAAAATTTCTTCTCCTTTGGAAGATATCATGGTGTAAGACAAGGTGAACATTAACACCTGTCCTTCAAACACTAGTAATGAGGATTCCTAAGATGAAGATGATGAAGTGACATTAGACTCCTCTTCACTAAGACATCATGAAAATAGGGACAAGTTTGTTGAGGCTATGGCAACAAAAATTGGATCTCCTTTAATGAGCGATCCTTCTAAGTCGCCTCCCATTATTGACCCACATAAAAAGAAAATTAGGGATTTCCTGAAATCTTTAATGCAACCTAAGAACAACAATGCTTTGTAGTGACCAAGTTATAATTAAATTGCTCAAACATATAGGAAACCACACATTACTCCCACTCCATTACCTTTTCATAGTGTGCCTAGTGTTGAAGACCTTAAAAAGACTCCCACTAATATATCCATATTGCAACTCATTCAACTATCACCTACATAAAAGTGTCTATTTCAAGAAATATTGCAAATAAAGGAGGAGACCCAATCTTACATGAAATCGAATAATGTAACACCTTCCTTTGATCATATGCAAGTAGCAAAATCAGAAATCACATTCCCTAAACATGAATTACCCTCACTTGATATTCAAAACAAATATGAAGCCTAGATGATAAAGGTGATCATTAATGAAACTACAGTTAGGCACACACTCATAAACAATGGGGTAGCTATTAATGTTTGTAGCATGGACCTCCTAGACAAAATTGGCATGGACAAGAGGTTTATCCAACTTAACGATTTTCATGTTCGTGGCTTTAGAAATATTAATAAGCTGCCCTTAGAAATGATCACATTACCTATTGAGGTTGGACATGCAGTGTTTCCTACCCCTATCCATATTATGCTAGGACCCCTTTCATACAACCTTCTCCTTGGGATACCATGGATTCATGCTATGAAAGGAGTCCCATCTACTCTCCATTGTATAATGAAATTTGAATACAACAACAAGATATACATGGTTGAAGCAGGTGAACAAAGATATGAATCATATGATCACAACACTTCCAACTCCCCTAATAATTTCATTCAAAAATTAAAACTAGAACCTATACAAGTTGATGTCAACCATAAAATCTTTAGTGATAATTGGTGGTTGTTAGATTTTATGCCTCATTTCAATAAAGAATCCAAAATATCACCCTCAAAGTCCAAAGAGTCATATACAAATGATTCATTTTCAGACACCAGTTCTAGTGATGATTAGGAATCATTAGACTTTACACCCTCCTTTATGCGAGAGTGCAATATCTTGCAATTTAAACCAAAACAACCTTGTGTTTCATTTGTTCAACTTGATCATATGCCAAAAAAATTACCCCATGGTGGTGATGGGGGCTATTCAACTCCCATTCCTTGTGAGATGACAAGGCATAAGTATAACAAACCTAAAAAGGATTTTTGTTTTCATGAAGAAACCAATCCTTCTCAAAAACATAACCCTCCTTCATCTAAATTGAAAGATTGGTATTGGATACAATATCCCTTCTACACATGGATACAATGAACACACAAAGAAAACCAACATACCATACTCTTTCAAGAAAGATCTAGGTTTACCTCCATTATCTCCTTTTTCATCTAAAGCCTTATCAATTAGTGTGTATATGACATCTTGTGCAAACAAAGGAACATATTCTACTATTGATCAAGAGGGTTTACTTTTGATACTTTTCAAAGATCATTTGATATCCCTCCCTCCAAGAACATGGAAGAAATTCTACTACAGGAGTACATTTTGTGCATATCATATAGTTCATGGTCATTCTACTAATGAATGCAAGGCTTTGAGTAGTAAAATCCAACACCTTAAGGATTTTGGTACTCTTCCTTATGTGGAGGCACCTAATTCCTCTAATTGATACTTATTTTCACTCTAGTATTCATGTCATCAATTATTTCGGCTCATCCTTGTCTTGCACTAAGTGGGGGCAAGGGCTTAGGTATCCTTGTCCTTGTATGTCACCTATCATTTCATCTTTTGGCTAGTTGACCACCTTTCATGTACATATAAGAGAAATCTTGGGATGTGGATGACATGCCTTAAGTTGGCTCACATGTGACATACCAATTTATCTTTAGCATCATATTTTTGGGGGCAACCCCTTCCTTTCTAATGATGTATCTTATTGGAAACATATAACTTGGCATAGGGCTTTCTGAGTAAGCTCTCATGTCTTCCTCTACTTTAAATCAAATTTTCACAACAATGGTGTTAGCAACCACTTTAAAGTGGTAGCATACATTGATACTCATGTTTCATTGTACAATTTTCTTTCTTCCTGTAGTGTGTTCCTTTCTTGGTGGTGTCATTGGGTTTGATTTCCTCCGAGAGTGTGATATTTCTTTGACTTGTCCTCTCTTGGAGACATTAGGCACAATGTTACCTAAGATGAGACCTTGCATGAACTAAGAAAAATCCCTTCGAACATCCCTCTTTCCTATTGCATTTCCTCTTTGTGCCTTATTAAAGTCATGGAGGTATGGCTTTGATATGGTCCCCTGGGGCTCACCTAGTGAACAACTAGATTCACTAGCCCTTGTGAGTGTGCATTTCCTTTTTTTACCTTATTAGATTCATGGAGGTATGGCTTTGATATGGTCCCCTAGGGCTCACATAGTGAACAACTAGCTTCACTAGCCCTTGTGAGCGTGCATTTTCTCTTTTGTCCTTAACATAGTCAGGGGGTATGAATTTGATATGAACCTCTTGGGGCTCATCTAGTGGACAACTAGCTTCACTAGCCCTTGTGAGCATGCATTTTGTTTGCATATTGGATAGTACATTTCACTTGTAAACCTTTTTTGGACAAACAACCTAGAACCAGTCCACAACGCATTGGATGGCTAGTTGAAGCTTGATCCATTGCATTTTTCTTTTGCCTTTTTTTTCCTTTTTCTATCTTTGATGGTGTCTGTTTGTGATCTGGTTATGGCTTCATATATCATTTGCATGTGTGTTCCTTTGTGCTTATATTGGTTTTTCATAGGATCTTGATCCTAGGGGCTTGGCAACCCTCCTAATTATTGTCATCCCATCTTACTAACATTTGTGCATTTGAACCCCTCTTGATTGTGTGGTTTGCTACTTTAGTGTGAGTTTGAAACAAGTTCAACCTCTCACTAAAACAAGTGCTAAATGTAGTGTAGGAAAATACATACCCTTGCATTTTCACACTTGTTTGGCTCTTCCTTGCTTTATTTATCCCTGTTTATGTCTTAATTGGTCCTATTTTGTATCCAAAAGCTTAATAAATTATATCTTTTTAAGGCTAATCCCAACAAACATCAAAGGGGAAATGATAATTTAATGATTTTGGTTGTGTGTCCCTAATTTTTGGACTAGGACTAAGATTCCACCTATGTAATCTTTCACCTCCAAAGTTCTTGGGACCCTCTTTTCAAAGGCTCCTTAAATGGGCCCCTTTTTGGAGTCTGTGCCTTGGGTTTCATGCCTCGGGACTAAGATACCACCCAGGGCATCTTAGTCCCCTTTATGTTATTTTCAAGATGTAATTTCAAATCTTGGTAGGATTTAGCCTCCTTAAATTAATGAATTCATATGTTGGCTTGTTGAGGTGCGATTTTAGGATATTAAGCATAGATAAGTATAAATAAAAGGTTCCTTCTCTCATTTTATCCTAACAAGTAATCTAAGCATATCCAAGCATTCAAGTATTCATGCATTCAAGAGAAATTCATCAAGCATTTGAATCCATCATCAAGATTCCAGAATCATATCAAGAATATTCTCACATCATGTGTGTTTTTGAGATAAAATTTGCAATGTAGGGTTTTGATTCAAGAAATCAATTCAAGTCAAGATATACATTCAAGCTAGCCATTTCACACATGCTTGCAAACTTCATAACAAGGGTTTGGTGAGTTTCAACATAACAATTTGTTCATTCATCATTTCCCTTCATTATTCTATTTCATTCAGAGGTTTAATTACCAACAAGGGGTTTGACCAAGGAAAACCCCCATTTACTAACAATCAACAAGTTTTTCTCATCTTGCATATTTGTGTTTACAGATTTAGGTTGAAGACTTGAAGATCATTTGAAGTGCAAAGCTGCAAAGTTACATTGCAAAGTTGTCATTTTCATGGAAACTCAGCTAGAGGCTAGATCTGGAAGTTTCAGGACATGAGATCTAAGAAGTAAGTGCAAACATTAAGCCTAGGGATCACATTTAGAGATTTCAAAAATTTAGATTGGGACTAAGTCGGCAGTAAGGGCATCTTTGTCCTCCTAAGGGTATTTTTCAGATTTTTTTCTAGATTTTCTTCTGACATCTAAAGATTCCACATTTCCCCTGAAAAACAATAATGGGACTAAGGGAATCTTAGTCCTCCCTAACATATTTTGATAGTAATTTTACATTTCTAAAATCCTCATCACATTTGCAGACTTCCCAGGTACACATACAGTAACTTGTTATTGCTTAATTTCATCATTTGCACCCATCATTTGACTTGCATTACTAGGTTTTGTGATTTGAATGTTAATTTTTCTTTTCCAAGATTTTTCTTGGTTGTGAACCCTTCAAAGCCTAAAGAACCCCTCCCCTAGGTCTTCCTTGTTGAGAATTGACTTACCTTTGTGTTGATAGTCAATCCAATTTGGGATCCTATGGCATATTTGAATGGAAATTGGGGAATAGTGTTGTTCTATGACCTAGGTTATAAAGAATCCACTTTTTAAAAATTGTTCATCAACACACATCCAAAGCCACAAGACCAAAAACCAAACTGTAGAGAAAAATCATTTCTCCCAGATAGCACTGCAACATAGTTCACCCACTAGTGAACATAAGTTTCTTTGTTCAGTAATCCAGACCAAGAAATTATGGATTTAAAACCTATGAATACCTTTGATCAACATATTCAAACCACACAAGCAGATATTCAACACATAAGAAATGTGGAGAAAAATCCAAAAAACCACTTTGTATGCCATAACACCTCTGCAACACACTATTTCCTCTTTTATTCAAATTTTCTTAAAATCAATTTAAAACCAAGCACCAAAGACATATTCTCATCATCTCCAACATTTCTTCATCACCATTAGACCAAATACAACACAATAACTCAACCAAACAACATCCACAAAAGGAATCTTATCAAAGCAACACCAGAGGTTGAAACTAGTAGTACTTACTAATGACAACATAATGAAACTAATCTGAAAAGCATCATCACAACTTCTCAACCATTGCTATACGACATTAATCAAAACACAAACATAATCTTGTTGACATAAATGACAACACCAACTACTCATATTGCAACAATAGTTCATTTTCTAGAGTATTTTTCCTTCACACAACTTTGAAGATTAGCTGAATTAGTTTCAACATTTAAAGCAATGAACACGCATTCATCACTGTCATTATTCTAATAATATTATTCTTCATAATTAGATACACCAATTTCCTTTACATCATAATCACTCTTCTTGACAATTTTACCCTTATGATCTAGTGCAGGAGCACCTTGTCCACTATATGCCTCCAATAGGAAATTTTATGAAATTTGTATTTTCACCATGAAAACATGTAAAAAGGTCATAACTAAGGTCATTTTAAATGTAATGGAGTCTCTAAAAGGTTTCTAGGTGGTCAAAATGTTAAAAAGTGAAAAAACCTTGCAAACGTTGCAAAAGTTGCAAAATTGAAAAAATGCACAAAAGTGGAAGATGAGGAGTCATGGAGTTGGTGAGGTATTTGTAATTGATGGGAAGCCAAGAATATTGTTTTAAAAACTATAAAATATCCATGTGAAGGAATATCAAGCATTGTAATTTGTATCTAGTAATAATTTTTGTAATAAAAGTACCATGCATTGTTGTAGCAACATTTTCTTCAAGATTTTCAAAACTTGTACGGTTTACATAGCATACTTAGGTTGAGTTTTCAATTTGTATCCTTAAGATAATTATGTTAGCATCTATTTTGGTGAATATTTGAAGATTTTTCTATAGGTTTAGTGTAATTAAGAGCACATTTTCAATAAAGTGGTTATAACCCCAAATTCAAGGGTTTGAGACTCAGGTGAGTGATTAATCTACCATCCCACCGATTTAGGCTTGGTAGATTAGTACGATGGGTTAAATAGAGTGTGTTGAGTTTTTTTGTGTGTGAAAATGAAAGGGAAGTGAAAATTATGAGTTATTGTTGCTACCATAATAGAAATCAGAAAATTTTGTGTTTTTCTTCATGAAATTGATGGCTCCAAGGTAGATAATGTTGAAGAAGCATTGAGGATCGATGGTAAACGGTTTATTTTTCTTGGGAAGACTTATTATCAGATGTTCAAGGCTATGGCAAGGTCCAATGAGGTTTGGAATACATATTTTCATCAAACCCTCATTAAATGAAGCCTAATTCAAGCTTTAAGGTTTTCCTGATTTACTATTTTATTGAGTTATTTTCCTTGAGAGCATGGTTGATTTGGTGGTTTTTAGACCTTATTAGTGGATGAACAGAAAAAAAAAAAAGACATGCATCAAGTTTTAAGGGTAGTCCCTTTGTAAAATAGGCCTAATTGAGGCTCTTTTGGCTATGGATAGTCAATTTTTATGATATTTTTTCAAAAAAATTGTACCTTATATTTAAGTATGTTGAATGAGGCCCAAATGGGTCCTAGAATCTGGTCATTTTTTGTGGATATTCAATATGGTGTTAAGGATATACCCATTTTTAGCTTGTTGGACTACTACTAGCAATATGGTGTCTTAACTGCAAGAAAATGTAAATCTGTTCAAATAGTGGTTAAAGTGAATGTTTTAGTTTTGAAACTGCCTAAATGATGATATTAAAGATGTATTGAGGTTTTATGGAATTTTAGAGACAAGATTTGATGAATTGATGCCTTCTAGCAATGAGGAATCAAGTGTTAAAGAGGTGGTTTTTGTTGAAAGTTTAAGTGAATGTTTAAATTGATCTTCTCAGTTTGTGGTTTGGGTCTTGATTACCCTTAAAGGTTGTAGATGCTCTGCATCATGATCCTTTTTTTTTCATTAGTAACATTGATCGAACATTTAGATGCATAATGGCTTATCTTTCCACAACTGAAAAATTTGAAAGGTAGTTCACCTCTATATTTTCTAGTACCCATTTTGAATCTCCTCAAAAAAATTTCTTCCACCTCATCATGATCATTTGGAAATGATCCATCATCCTTTTCCACTTTTCATATTTTAAAAGTAGTTTATTTGCTTGTAGTATCTTGACCAAACTCTCTCATTTCAGAAGAAGTTAAAACACCAAACATCTGATCTCTATAATAATTATCCAAATTTTGGGCTTCCTCAGTAGAAGAAACCTTATGAATATAAGATTTAGGTAGAGTTCTTAATATCTTTTTCACCACTTCTCTTTCATCCAACTTTCCACCAAGACCATTGATGGAATTGAAAAATTCATCAAATCTGAGCATGTAGGTAGTAATATATTCGTCTTTAGACATCCTTAGGGTTTTGAAATTTGGATTTGTAGATCTACATCTTCGCTTGTTTTACCTTTTCATCTCCTTCATATATTCCTTCCAAATTTGTCTATACATCTTTAGTAGGCTTGTAGCTTATGACCTTCACAAGTTCTGAATTAGTAAGATCACTCAGGATTGCATTCTTTGCTTTACCATTGTTCTCATATTCCTTGATCTCATCATTAGTTGATGGTCCATTTTTAGGAAAAAACTAAAAACCAAATCTAAGGGAGACTAAGACTTCATCTTGGCTTTCAAGTAGGTAAAATTTGTTCCATAAAACAAGGGAGCTTTGAGACCTTTCCTATGTGCCATTTGGATCTATCTCAACTAGCTAGGATTCTTCTTGGGAACCACAACTCTAATACCAATTGTTAGATGCACAAGACAACTAAGATGAGGGGTGAATCGGTTGTATACTTTTAAAACATCAAAAAACCTCATTAATCATTTAGATCTACATTGGTTCTTAAACCCTTATGCACCATTAAACCCTTAACCATCATTAATAGAATGTAAACATATAAAGAAATAATGAAAAAAATCAAACACATAAGAACACTAGATTTATGTGGAAAACCCAAGAAGGAAAAAACCATGGTGAGGATTATCTCACTACTATATGAATTACAACACCAAATACAATAAGGCTTACTTCCAAGGGCTCACTACCAAAGGGCTCACTATCTAGAAGAAAGAAAATAAAAGGGGTGGTTCACTACCAATTTGAACTGATAATAATGCATCTCTCATATTCCAAAGGTATAGTTCCATTGAAACACAAACAAATCATCAAATAGACTGAAATTTAGATTAATTCTTCTCACTACATTAGGAGTTCATAGGCATTAAGACTCACACTAAAGTCAACACACTTGATCACTTTCACATATTTCACATCACACATGCTTCACACACCATCAACACAACAATTATTCTTGCATATATACCCTTCACAACCTAAAAAAAATCTCAATTAGGTCAACCTTAATGAAAGGTATACACCTTAACCGTGCAACATTAAATAGGTCAACACCAAAAACTTATAAATATAAATAAATGAAGCCAAACCATGCCACTAATTAATTGGGACCCAAATCTACGTAATCACGCTTCTCAACACTTCCTCAATCAATAATTATCTTGTGAAATTAGCGCTATCATGCTAGGTTATCAAAACATACATTAACACTAACAAGAAACTCCAAACACATTTTTCAAGGTCCAAAAACATCTCATAGAGCACATAACAACACTCCACACATTTCATACAAAATCTCAAAATACTCCACCACCATAAGAATACATTGCACAAGTACTGCAACCACCTAAAACTCAAGAACACCTTAATTTTATGCAACTAGACATACTGGCACAAACATCCAACACACCAAACAACCTTCTGAAACAACTCAAAACCTAAAATTTTAAGGGAAGATAGATACAACCATTACAATCACATTCCCAAATCCACAACACCAAAAAATTCACTGAGGAAAAATGTAGAGCAATCTCATTTCTCCCAGACACCTTGTTTTGCCAGACAGACATGCTTTCAAACACCTCTTCCATTGCATTATAATCTAGAACATAAAACTCTAGATGTGACACCTTTGAACACTATGGATCATCAATTCCAAGCCATATGAGCATATCTTCAACCATGAAGAAATTTAGAGAAAAACACTAAACACCACTTTGTCACACCAAAATTTCTCTTACTCAAATTTTCTCAAAAGCACTCAAAAACCAAGCATCACAAAAACCAACTCAACATCTAGAACACCTACTCAACATCTCAACCACACAAGAGGTTGATATCCACAAGAACTTATTCATCATTGGTACATTAGAGGTTGGCACTATTAACAATACTAATGACAACATAATGCAACCAACACACTTGAACACACATGCTTCCTCAAGGTTTGACATCAATGCAAAAATGCTCTATTAACATCAATGACAACACAAATTTCCAACAAAGGCCTATGGAGTTACTGATAATGTGCTTTCAAAGTGGGGAGATAGAGCTTTCTTTGAATAAGGATTTGGCCTCCAAGGTAATGTGTGCATACATGGTACATGAACTTACATTATCTAGCTATCCATCACAAAATTTATAGTTTATTTGTGGGCCTAAAATTATTGATATACCTACCATTGAATGCACAAGACAACTAAGAGGGGGTGATCAGTTGTACAATAAAACATCAAAAACCTCATTAACACTTAGATCTACATTATTCCATACACCTTTAACAACCATAATTAAACTCTTATCATTCATTAGTAGAATATAAAGATGAGAAACAACAATGTAAATACATCCAAACACATGCAAACACCATATTTACATGGAAAATCCAAGAAGGAAAAAACCATGATGAGGATTAGTTCACAATATAAAGTAATTGCAACACCAAATATAATAGACTCACTACCAGAGGGTTCATTGTCCAAAAAAAAAAGGGCTCATTGCAAATGGCTCACTACCAAATTAGAAAGAAGAAGAAAGAAAATTGTTACAATGAGAAATTCATCCCAGAGTAATAGAAAAGTTCCACCATTGCTTCACAAGAACATTTGCACTCTCTCTATAGAATGTAGACACCTTTTCCTCACTACTTCTAGTAGTCTTAGGCATTAAAGCTCATACTCCATTTCACACTTTCACAATTCACATCTCAACACTTCACATTACACACACCACTCATACATCCTCCATCAACTCAACACTCATATATACCATCTTCAACCTTAAAAATAATTCACAAGGTCAGCTATGTACCTCAAACATGCAAATTCAAATTAGGTCACCACCAAAACATTCTCACAATGGAAAGGAATGAAGGTGGACCACAACACACCTTAACTCAGACCCAAATACACATATGCATGCCATGCCCTGCTTCCACAAACACCAAACCATATCCAAAATTGGTTTAAACACCCAAGGTCAGTCTAACCTATGTTAACACCATTAAAAAATTAAGTACACACTTCCTTTGCTCCAAATATGACTCATGGACCATACACAACAATTTAACACAATTTAGAATATTACATAAACACCCTAAAATCCAATAACTATTTCACAACATCATACACCATAAGAACATATTTATTCTACACAACCAGCTAACCTTCCACACACTACAACACCTGAATCCAACCTTGTAGAGCACCAAAACACAAACAACTCAGACAGAAGATAGATACTAGAAATATAAGCACACTTCGAGATCCTCAAGACTAGAAACAAACTAAAGAGAAATTTGGAGCAAATCCATTTCTCCCAAACAACACTACTTTTAGAGTTCACACACTGGTGAACACAACCTTTTCCACATAATGATCTAGAAATTTTTAGCAAAAACTCAACATCTAGAACACCTTTTCAGCATCTCAACCACACAAGAGGTTGAACATCACCAACACATGCTCACCAAAGCAACACTAGAGGTTGAAATTAGTGATACTACTAATGACAACATAATTCAATCAATCAAAGCATCTTCACAAGCTTTCGACAATATCCCCCTAGACCTATTGACATCAATGCAACAACAAAGATTTGTTGACATGAATGACAACCCAAGATTCCAACAATATCCCCCTTTTTAATGAAGGAAACACATGGAAAAACCATCAACAAAAAAAACAACTTTGATAACCAACTCAAATACTACACTATAGTGCACACTGCTCCCACTTACACAAGCATCTATACTTTCCATCACTTTCTCTTTCAAAATACTTATGACCTCCTTAATTCATATGATTTTTTTAGTTAACTTTCTCTCCCCTTTTGGAATCAATGGAAAAGGGCGGCACACTTGTATCTCTCCCCCTTTGATATCAAACATACTTTCTTTCCCCAAAAGGCAACACCTATAAGGGACAACAACTGCTCTACAACTACCCTTTATTTTACTGCACTCTATTTTCTTCACACCTTCTCTCCACACTCCCCCTTAGGATTACATAACATACTTCACCAACTAGCAACCACTACACATATCCTTTGGCACAAAAAACAAAGGGAAATACCTATATACCACTCAATGAAAACACTTACTCTCCTTGATTGCAACAACCAATAATGCCACTACCTACTCTCCCTGAGAGGTAGCCACCAACATCAATCCAGAATAAGGAATGGATCTTGAGATCCACTGAACTAATGCATATTCTTATGAATGTAGTTGAAATAAGGAGAGGAAATAACCTCCAACTTCTCCTAGAGATACTCAAAAGTATCCTTAGAAAGAGCCTTCATGAAGATATCTGTAGCCTAATCCTTAGTAGGCACATACTCCAACTTCACCTCATTTTGTGCAACATTTTCACTCAAGAAATGATACTAGATTGAAATATTATTTTTCCTTGAATGCATTACAAGATTCTTTGAAATATTAATATCACTTTTATTATCACTTAAGATAGAAATAGGTTCATCATATACCACTTTGATATCCTCAAAAGTTTTCTTCATCAAAAAAATTGTGTGTAACATGATGCTACATCAATGTATTCTTCCTCTATAGTAGATAATGGCATTGAATCCTGCTTCTTTCTTATCCAAGACACCAACCTGCTTTTAAGAAAGAAAGCACCACCACTTGTACTATTTTTTTCATCCACACAACCTACCCAATCTACATTCGTATAAGCACTCAAAGAGAAATCAATATCCTTTGGATATGACAAGCCATGTTTTGGAGTTCCCTTCAAGTATTTGAATATTCTCTTCAATGCTACCACATGTGACTGTTTGGGATATTATTGATATCTAGCCACAAGAAAAAATACACGCATGATATCTGGTCTAGTAGTAGTTAGATATAACAGTCCTCCAATCATTGATATGTACTTGCTTTGATCAACCTTATGAGATTATTCATTCTTACTTAGTTTTCTACCAGTAACCATGGGAGTACCTACTAGTTTAGATTCTTCCATCCCAAACTTCTTCAAAATTTCCTTGATATACTTATATTGTGAAATGAATAACCATTTCTTTTTCTAATTGATTTGGAGTCCAAGGAAGAAATGAATCTCCCCAAATATAGACATCTCAAAATATTTCTACATTTCTTCTACAAATGTCTTGTGCATACTTTCATTACCTCTAAAGATTATATCATCAACATACACCACCACAATCAAGATTTGACGTTTCTCAACTTTAAAGTAAAGATTACTCTCTATGGTATCTTTATTGAATCCTTGCTACAAAAAGTATCTAGCCAATCTTATATACCAAGCTCTAGGAGATTGCTTGAGTCTATATAATTCCTTCTTCAATCTACAGACCATATCAAGATTATCTGATAACTAAAATCCTTCTGGTTGTTCAATAAACCTCTTCTTCCAACTCACCATTCAATAATGTAGACTTTACATCCATCTAATAATCTTTGAAATACTTATGTGTTGTAAAAGCTAAAAACATCCTAATAGCTTCCATTCTTGCCATCAGAGAAAATGTCTTCTCAAAATATATTTCTTCTACTTGTGAGTAGCCTTTATACACAAGTCTTACCTTATTTCTTACCACTTCTCCACTTTCCTAATCTTTTTCTAGAATACCCACTTAGTTCCAATCACATTCTTATCTCCTAGTCTTGGGACAAGTTCCCAAGTTTGATTCTTCTTAATTTGCATCAGTTCTTCCTCCACAACCTTGATCTAGTATTCATCTTTGCATTCCTCAATCACTATTTTAGGTTCAACTTTGGAAATTAAGTATAAGTTTACTTGTTCTTCTATCATAGTATCCTTTCTTCTTATCAACACACCTCTACTCTTGTCACCAATGATTTGATCTTCAAAATGATTCTTCTCCACATACTTAGGGGTCTTAGGGATCTTTTCTAGAGACTCTTCCTCTTCAACCTGCACTTATTTTTCGTGACCATCATCTTTCTCTTATTCTATACAAGAGGACCCATCTAATTCATATATGTTGTGTGGTATCACTATTGCAAGGAAGAAAGGTTGTAGGTATTTAGTGGTTGCTTTAGGTTTTGCTCTAGGATTTGGTCCTATGTTCATGTAGTTCAAACATGTTGATCATGGTTTTTGGAAGTTGCTATATCCATATTTTGGGTTTCTATATCATTTTACAGTGTGAGTTATGTTCACCATTTGTGATATGTGTTTTTTAGTATATCTGGATGAGGTCTAGTAGAAATGTAGTTGCTCTAGATTTATTCTTGTTCGAGTCTTATGACTTGTGGTTCTAGAGATAGTTTGATATGATTGTGTTGAAGTTAATTTTGTTATCTAGAAAGTTTGGATTGTGTTAAGGTTGTGTGTGCTTAATTGTTCTATGTGTTTTACACTGGTTTGGCCAACCTTATGTTTAACACTAATTTTGAAGCTTATGAAAGTGTGTTGAAGCATGTGGTTGGCTTGTCATCATTCTAATTCCACCTTAGAATTTTTTGGTTCCAACCTAATTTAAATTTATAAATGAAAATGGTGTGTGGCCGACTTTGGATATGTTTCGAAGTTGAATACAGTATAAGTATAGGATGAGATATTGGTGAAAGGTGTGAAGAGAATGCAAGAAAGATAGATGCGAGATAGATGTCAAATAGTGTGTATGTGATGAAAGTTTGGGCATATCAGTGTGAAATATAATTATTGAGTTTCTGGAAGCAGTGGGCTAAAGGTGTACTCTATCATTCATGCATGTCTACAAGTGTGTGAGTGAATTGTGGTGGAAATCTCTATTGCATTGAGATTTTTTTCTCTTTGTAAGAAATCCCTTCTATCTTCTTTGTAACTTTTTGGTAGTGAGCCCTCCAGGTGGTTAACCCTTCTTGGATAATGAGTAATGATCCGAACAATGAGTCCTATTTTGGTAGTGATCCTTCTTTGGGAGTGAGCATTTGTAATCGGTTTTGATATTCTCTATATTGTGAGCTTATCCTCATCATGATTTTTCCCTTATTAGGGTTTCCATGTAAATATGATGTTATTGAGTATTTGTGATACTTTTTAGTTTCTTCCTTTGCACTTAATGATTAATCATATTAGTAGAGTAAAGGATTTGTGATTGATCTAATTTCTGGTGGAATTTTTAAAGGTTTAATTTGTCACAACTGATTTACCCCCCTCTTAGTTGTCTTTTTCAACAATTGGTGTTAGAGCTTGGATCCTTTGAGAAGAGCTTAACTACTAAAGGAAGGTTTGGGATGGTAGGAAAGATCACTTTTGACTATCCTATGTTCAATGGAACAAATTATGCTATCAAGAAAATACAAATGGAAGGATATCTAGAGTATTGTGGATATGAGGCTGAGAAATCTTATAAAACTAATTATAGTCCTACTAATGGTCTGAGTATAGCTGATGAAATGAAAGCACATGAAGCAAACAATAAGGAAAAGTTTATTCTGAAGAATAGTCTTTCACATTTTGAGTTGATTAAAGTTAAAAATTTGAAGACTCCTAAAGAAGTCTGAGATGCTTTGGAAAAGATGCATGAAGGAGATAAAAAATTCAAAGAAGAAAAGTTGTAGAATATGGAGGCATAGTTTGAGGTCCTGCATATGTCTGAACATGAGAACATTAAATCCTATGTACATAAAGTGGATGAGCTGGCAGGTGGAATGTGAGGACTTGATGCTATAGTAGATGAATCCAAGATTGGGAAAAATATTCTTAGAACTCTCCCTAATGCATACAACAAAAAGGTATCTGCTATTAGAGAATATGTTGATTAGAAAACTTATACTAAAGATCAATTATTAGGAACTCTAACATCTTATAAAATGAGAGCAAAATTTGAGAAATGGATCCAAATTAGAAACTATTTTCAAGGCTACAAGATTTGAAGATCTAGATGAAGAGAACCTTGATGAAGTAGAAGCTAAATTTGTGACAAGGATGAAGAAAGGATCTAATCATTATAAAGGAAAGTTACCCTTTAAATGATTTAATTGTAGAGGAATAGGTCATTATGCTTCGAGATGTTCGGAAAGAGCTAAGGAAAACAAAAATAATAATAATAAAGAAAAAAAAGATAAGAAGATCAATAGAGCATATTATGTGAATGAGGATGCTAGTATTTCTGATGAAGAATATGATTATGGAGATTTTGATAACAATGAATTATTTTTCTTGGCTATAAAAGATGAACCTAATTCTACTAATAATGAAAGATAGGTGATGGAATTTCCTCTGGAGAAAGATGAAGATACTATAATATTTTCCCTACATGCTAAACAAGAAAAGAACTATTAGGTTGTTGACAGTGGTTATTCACATCACATGACTGGTGATAAGAGTAATTTTATTAAACTTGAAAAATATGATGGAGGCTTAGTTATGTTTGGAAATGATATTGGTACTAAGATTTGTGGGATAGGTTCAGTAAGTTTTCATGGAAATCATAATACTGATGATGTCTACTATGTTAAGGGTTTAAGGAATAATCTCTTGAGTGTTGGAAAGATGTGTAGTAAAGGATATAATCTTGTATTTGAGGATGAGAGATGTGAAATCAAGAAAGGATTTGGAATAGTGATTTTTGCAGGAAAGAAGTCTAAAGGAAATATATATCAACTTAAGGGTGTTGATGGGCATTTATTTATGACTTAGATTAATGAAAGTTGACTATGGTACTAGAGAATGTTTCATATGAATTTTGATAACTTGGTGAGGATTAGTGAAGTGCAATCTGTGAGAGATTTACCAAGGATTACAAATCTTGTTAATGCTATTTGGAAGAATTGTCAGTTTGGAAAGCAAGCAAGAAATAACTTCATATCAAAGGAAAATCTACTACCGGACTACTAGATTTAATTCATACAAATCTTTATGGTCCTACAAGAGTGAGAAGGCTATAAGGTGAAAGGTACTTAATGATTTTGATTGATGATTACTCTAGGTATACATGGGTTACTTTTCCTAGAGAGAAATTTGATGCATTAGATAGATTCAATACATTCAAAGCTATGGTTGAGAATAAAATGCTTAAGGTCTGAAAAAGGTGGTGAATTCACCTCCCATGAGTTTAATATTTTTTGTGAAGTTCATTGAATAAAAAGATAGTTATATACTCTAAGAACTCCTCAACAGAATGGAGTCATTGAAAGAAAGAACAGAGCGGTTCAAGAAGCTACTAGATCAATGATTACTGAAGCTGGTCTACTAGAAGTTTATTGGAGAGAAGCTATACACATTTATGTTTATGTGTTCAATCAAGTTAAAGAAAAAGCTAATAGTACTAAGACCCCCTATGAGCTATGGTGTGGAAGAATTCCCACTATTAAGTATTTCAAGGTATTTGGAAGCAAATGTTATATCAGACAGGATAAAGAAAATTTAGGGAAGTTTGATGCTAGAAGTGATGAAGGTTTTTTTCTTGTATATTCCACTAAAAACAAATCTTACAAATGTTTCAATAATAGAATGAGGAAGATTATAGAAAGCGCAAATTCCAAAGTTGATGAAGCAATGAAGAATTCAATTGAAGTTGATGGAAATGTATCTAATGAACCTGATTGTGTAAGAGTTGAAGAAGTTGTGGAAGAATAGGAGAAGAAAAATGAAGAAGAAGAAGAAGAAGCTCTGGTGGTGTCCCTTAAGACACTTGAATATGTGCAGAAAAATAATTCAAAAGATCAAATCATTGGAGACAAGAGGAAAGGAGTACTAACAAGAAGCACAACTGTTGCTGCTTGTAAGATAAATTTGTGTTTACTTTATGAGATTGAACCAAAGACTGTAAATGAAGCATGTAAAGATGAGCATTAAATGGAAGCTATGAAAGAAGAACTTATGTAGGTTGAGAACAATCAAACTTGGGAATTGGTCCCTAGACTGGCAGATAAAAACATAATGGATCAAAATGGGTATTTAGAAACAAGTTGAGTGAGAATAGAGAAGTGGCCAAAAATAAAACAAGGCTTGTGTGTAAGGGTTGCTCACAAGTAGAAGGTATAGATTTTTAGGATAATTTTTCTCTAGTGGCAAGAATGGAAGATATCAGGATGTTTTTAGCATTTGTTGTACATAAATATTTTAAGCTCTATCAGATGGATGTTAATTATATATTCTTGAATGGTGAGTTAGAGGAACAAGTCTACATGGAACAACTAAAATGATTTTAGTTGTCAGATCAATCAGATATGGTTTTCAAATTTAATAAGGGTTTATATGGATTGAAGCAAGCTCCTAGAGCTTCATATGCAAGGTTAGACAGATATTTGATTTAGCAAGGTTTCAACAAAGGTACGATAGATAGTAATCTGTATTTTAAAATTGAAATGACAAGATCTTGATAGTGGTTGTATATGTTGATGCCATTATCTTTGGAGGAAATGAAACTATGTGTAAGATGTTTGCTAAAGAAATGCAAAAAGAATTTGAGATTTCTATGTTTTGTGAGATGAATTTATTTCTTGGGCTACAAATCAATCAAACAAAAAAAGGGATTTTTATTTCATAGTCAAAGTATGTAAGAGAAATTTTGAAGAAGTTTGGGATGGGTGGTTGCAAACCGATATGCACTCCTATGGTGACTAGTTGCAAATTGAGTAAAGATGATGATTCACCTAAGACTAATTAGAGAAAATATAGATCTATGATTGGTGGATTGTTGTATTTAACTGCTACTTGACCGAATATCATGCATGCAGTTTTTCTTGTGGCTAGATTTCAAGAAGACCCTAAAGAAACATATGTTGTCACTATTAAAAGAATAATCAGATATTTGAATGGCACTCCAGATTATGGCTTGTGGTATCCTAGGGATACTAATTTTACACTAAGTGCTTATAAAAATTCAGATTGGGTTGGTTGTGTAGATGACATGAAAAGTACAAGTGGTGGTGCATTCATTTTTGGTTGTAGATTGGTGGCTTGGTTGAGTAAAAAGGAAGATTTAGTTTCCTTATCCACTATTGAAGTTGATTATATTGCTACTGCATCTTGTTGTACACAATTTTTGTGGATGAGATAGACATTGAAAGATATCAGAGTAATGTATGATGATCCTATTTCTATCTTATGTGATAATACAAGTGCAATTAACATTACAAAGAATCCAATGATGCACTTGAGGACAAAGCATATATCTATTAGGTATTACTTTTTGAGAGAGAAGGTTGTGGAGAATGAAGTAAATCTTGAGTATGTGCCTATGAAGGATCAAATTGCTGAAATATTTATGAAGGATCTTCCTAAAGGTACTTTTTAGTATCTCCAGGAGAATTTATGGGTCATTTCCCTTCCTTTCTTAAACTAGATGCATATGGAGATGCATCAGTTTGGTGGGTCTATGGATCTATCTTTCTTCTAGAATAATGTTTTGGTGGATACCTCTCAGGGGGAGTAGGTGGTGTCATGTGTTGTCATTGAAAGAGTATTTTGTTCTGAATATCAAAGGTGAAATCAATGTAAGATATGTTTTTCCTTTTCCATTAATGTCAAAGGGGGAGAGAAAAATCTAAAAAGAGAGAGAGTATCATGTGAAAAGAGTATCTACTAAGAGGGAGAAATATAAAGGAAAATCATGAAAAACTGTGTTTAGAGTTGTGTTGTTGAAGCAGAAAGCAAAATCATGAGAAAGTGTGTTCAGATTTGTGTTGTCTTTGATGTTTTTTCACATCACGTGTTTCCATCAATGAAAATGGGGGAGATTGTTGCAAGTATGAAGGTTTTGTCATTGATGTCAACTTGTTAACTAGTTATCAACTGGTTGCTATTGTCATTGATGTCAGGATAATAGATATTGGTTGTATATGTCAAGGATATTGAGAAAATTGTAATGAAGAAAGGTTGCAGGTATTTAGTGGTTGCTCTGGGTTTTGTGTTGAAGTTAATTTTGTTATTTGGAAAGTTTGGATCATGTTAAGGTTGCATGTGATTAATTGTTCTATGTTTTTTACACTAGTTTGTCCAACCTTTTTTTTAACACTACTTTCAAAGCTTATGAAAGTGTGTTGATGTGGTTGGGTATTCATCATTCTAATTCCACCTTAGAATGTCTTAGTGTCGACCTAATTTTAATTTGTAAATGCAAATGGTATGTGGCCAAATTTGGATATGTTTCAAAGTTGAAGATGGTATAAATAGAGGATGAGATATTGGTGAAAGGTGTAACTTGAGAATGCAATAAAAATATATGTGAGATAGATGTGAAATAGTGTGTATGTGATGCGAGTTTGGGCAGATCAATGTGAAATCTAATTGTTGAGTTTTTAGAAGCAGTGAGCTAAAGGTGTACTCTATCATTCATGCATTTCTACAAGTGTGTGAGTGAATTATGGTGGAAATATCTGTTGCATTGAGATTTTTTTTCTTTCTATAACAAATCCCTTCTATCTTCTTTGTAATTCTGTGGTAGTGATTCATTTGGCTGGATGACCCTTGTTGGATAGCGAGTCTTGATCTGGACAGTGATTCTTTTTTTGGTAGTGATCCTTCTTTGGTAGTGGGCCTTTGTAATCAATTTTGATATTCTCTATATTGTGAGCTAATCATCACCATGGTTTTTATCTTATTGGTTTTTCCACATAAAACTGGTGTTATTGAGTATGTGTGATATTTTTTAGTTTTTTCCTTTTCACTTAATGATTAATTATATTAGTAAAGGATTTGTGATTGATTTAATTTCTAGTTGAAGTTTTAAAGGTTTAATTTTTCACAACTAATTCACTCCCCTTCTCAATTGTCTTGTTCAACACTCTCAAGATGCCCCAAGACTGTAATACTTGAGGACCCAAGTGAAAAGTTAATGTTTATGGTAGTGTTGATTAGCCAAAAGGGATCACCAGAAGTTAAAGTTAAGAGGAAGTCTTTTGGAGTAATTCATGATTCAAATGTACCGGGTATCAGGTATTAGAAAGCCAAAGTGGTTGAAATGTTAATGAAAAGTTTGGTAATTGTTCTCATCTAGAAGTGAAGGTCCGAGAAATGTGAAGGTTTTGGTAATAACTGAGGTTTGAGAGTTAGGTTCTGGTAAAAGCTTAAATTCCCAGGTACTGGGTACCAGTTATCAATTCATGTTTAAAAGTTAATTGTTTAATTTTTTCTGGGAAGTTCAAAGTGTTCGGTAACCTGCCTAAAAGGATAATTACGTGAGAATGCATTCTAAAAGTGTGATATTTATGATTTATTCTAAAATGATGATTTATTAATGATGGTTTTATTTTCTTGAAGGTTTTATGAACGTTTTAAAAGGGGATTAATATATGGAATTCTTATTTACAGGAGAAACAAATTATTATGTAGTATTTAGGAATGGATGGTCAAGAAAATTTGGAATGCTAGTAGTGGCATAGCCAGGTCGTGTGGTACGTTTTGGGAGTCCATGCAAAGGAGGATCTTGGGATATCAAAATACCAAAAAACCTAGTATTACACATGCAATGAAAGGGAGTACTTGAATCCAAGGAAACTTACATTTGGGTATGTGCAAGATCATCATGGAAAAAACAAGCCCTTAAGTGGAAAAAAAATTAGAAAAATCAAAGTTAGGCAACTTGACGTAAAAATTTGAATAAGTTATCTATATTATTTCAAAAATATGTGAGAATAGAATATATATAAAATTGAGTATAGTTTTTAAACTACTAGGTTTATTTAAAAAATATATATCTATTTGGTGATTTCTTTTGAAATTTCAATGTAGTAGTACTTAAATTTCAGGGAAAAAATAAGAAGTAGGTTTCTGTCTAACCACCCTAACCCCAATAAAATGATAATATTTTTTTATAATATTTTAGATATAATTAGAGGACTCATGTCTCGATGTGATGCATATTTTTTTGTATTTTTTTTCCTCTTAAATAATTAATTATGAATTTTCTATTACAACTTTTTAAAAATATAAAAATGTGTATGTCTGACCACCTTAACTTGGTCAAAACTTCATGAAATTCTTTTCTTTTTTTTAAAATCCTATAGTATGTGAAGCATAGAATGTGACACATGTTTCGGATTCAAAAAATGTGATACCGTTTGAAAGTTATAGATATTTTTCAATCAACCTATCAATCAGGACTTTAGTCATAATTCAAATAGAAAATGAATAATAATTATTTATCAAATTCAAAGTAAAGAATAATTTATATTGGTGGAAATTTGAGAATCTCCTTTAAAAACCCTTTTTGTTTCATCAATTTTGGGTAACAAAAAAGTTGTTAGCCACATGGGCCATCATATCACTTACATATCGCCACTTTTGGGCCCATCATGATTCTGCACATACCCATTTGTGTGTGTTTCGTCTGAGGTAGAACTTGAGTGTAGGAGAAAATGTCCACCTAAGAATTTTGAATGTATGGAATTTCTTGCAATTTTGTTTGAAAAATATACTCAGATCCAACTTAAGGTCTTGACTATATTTTAAAGATGGAGATCCTGAAAAGATTTTAACATGCTAAAGAAGGTTGGCATCTATTGACTTATTCAACAATTCTCCTACTAGTTGTCATATTCCATGTGTATTGTTGTGATTCATCCCTTGGATTCTGTCTCATGTATTGGTTGAATTTATCAAGTGTCTTGTTTCTATAAAAGGTCAGGAGATGTTTTATTTTAAGTTATGTTTAGAATTTGTTGATTTTGGAGAACCAATTTTTTTTCAAGTTTTGTTCTTTTTCTTGTTGTTTGTTCCATTCTAGATTAGAAATGTATGTTTTATTAGAAGTTAATCAATATTAGATACAATTTGAAAAAATTTCCTAATATGAAATCTTATGTAGCTAATTGTTTCTTCCTATAAAAAATAGACTGTGTTGTGTCGTTTAAGGGTGCATACTGACACTATCCAATTGCAAATAATCCCCCTTCTCTTTAAAATCTCTCATCATTCTATTCCTATCTATGAAGCAATCTAGTGATGTGTGGAATGGTTTTCTCTGGTTTGGTTATTTCTTGAGGCATGCATGGATAATACCTGGGAGAAATTTTACTTTTTTAGTAATTTATTATGATTTATTTTAGAATAGACGTTTCAATTTTAGAAAATGTTTAAAAAACAAGATGAATTCATGGATTTTTATTGAAAATATTTTGATTCCATGATATTTTTGAATGATTAAAGCTAAATATACTTGGATTAAGGCAATTTATTTGAAGTTCATGAAATGTTATTGAAAATTTGTTGATTTCATGAAATTGTTAAATAATCGGATCGAGATTATCTTTTTCTTATCTTTATGATTCTTTTGAGAACCTTAGATCAGAAAAACATTTACTCCTTGTGATTAATAGCATTATCACAATGAACCCTGATGTGGACCTATTACATTCAAAACTTAACATAAAAAAGCCCTAGGATTAAGCTAAATTAGCTTAAGATATAGGTTATCTCAATGCAATCTTTCAAGTAAAGATAGGTTTCCACAGTGTGTCTATGAGGATTTATTTGCATTGTTGGTGTGCAGCTAACATCGTCGTCAATAGGAACTGACACTAGAAGGAGGGCCCCCTCTGGCCATTTTTGAGTTTTACCTAGAGTCGGTATTATTGCCTCGGTTCTCGGTTGGAAAGTTGCTTGTGAGGTGAAAGTCTAAGCAAGTTGGTAATGGAAAGTAAAATGGAAATTGATAAGCTCGAGAAAATCCTTAACTAAAGGCTTTATCCTTTTAGTTTTTTCACCTTTGGTAGGGTCACCAAGTATAGAGTTCATGATACAACTAATCATGGTGAACTTGATTGTGAAACATTTTTAACTAGGGTGAGTTTGGCCACTTATAGTGTGTTTTCATTAATGAAAGCGTCTCTAATTGTTAGAAGAAAGGAACCATTACTAGAAAGAAGTTTGAATTTTGAGAAAGTCCCTAACCCTAGCAAAATTAGAATTATTGGAAAATTAATTGTTAAATTAAATAGATCCACTAACTGTAATTGTCATGAGGAAATTCCTAAAATTTTGTAGCAAAAGAGGCAAAGTCATTAAGACTTAGAAATAGTGCGTCAAAATCATGAACATCAAAATGATGAGTCAGTGATCTTCTCACACATGGAAGGTGATAATGAAGAGAAATATTGGGGAAAATGAGTGGAGGATGTGTGTTTTTTTCCCCTAACCATGAATCCATGATCTAAAAGGGAAGAAATTCTGGATTTTATGCAAAGAATAGAGTACCAAGTTTTTACTTTCTCTTTTTTTGATGATAGTGTAAATTATGTTAATTCTTGGTCTAATAAAATGAATAGTGATACTGAGATGACATATAAGGTTGAGAATCAAAAGGACCTTAGAGAGAAAGCGAATCAAGAAATGAATACAACTGTTCATGGAGTAGAACAAAGTGAAATAGAAAACTATGAACCAAGACTGGAAGAAGGTAGAGTATGGAGAAACCAGCAAAGGTGTGTGCAATCAACTTTTAATGAGATCATTTTCATACATATGACCAATTTATTGGTAAGTATGCATTTGAATTTACATTTTCTAAATGTAGAAAAGTTAAGATAATTCATTGTTACAATAGGATATTTGAGATGTATTCAAGTGAATTTAAAAACAAGACTATTGTAATTCATATAAAAAACACCATGAAGATAGTAATAGAAATTAAGGTAAATTGCTTAGTTAGGATTACTCGCTTGATTAGGGTAAATTTTTCTTTGTTAGGTTAATTTCCTTTCATAAGGTTTGTTTTTGCTTTCTGGTTTGTTCTTGACATTAATGAATTTTGCTTAATTTAAAACACATGAGAGTGAATTGAAATTTTCTTAAAACGTTGCACTATAAATTTGAAAAGATAAAACCTTGCAAAGTAAATACACATTTAATGTTCAAAAAAGAAAAAAAATTCATTATCTCATAGATGGAAATACAAATTTTCTCATTGTAAAGTAGCAAAAAGGGAAAAGAAGGAGTTTACCTTAGAACAGTGGGTTGCTAGTCATTCAATTTGAGACGCTTCATCCATGAGGGTAGTATACCTAGGTAAGCATTGTCCCTATGAGTATCAAGGTCAAGGGTGTGTATATTAGTTAGGAAGGGATAGATAGGAACTAATTCCCATCATTCCAAAAGTAGAGGAATATCATTAGAAAATAAAATTACAATGGCTAGGTGAGCAATAGAAAGGACATAGTCCAAATTCCCTAGAAATTCGGGCTGCACTATCATCTCCACAGCTCCACAAACTTCAACAACAAAAAGGCGAAGGTCTAGAAGCAAGGTTATGAACTGTGAAGCCAATTCCAAGTTTAGTACACTTTGGACTCCACAAAATTTTCTTGGAGGACCAGGTGCAAGTTTTATTTGGTAGTCGGAGTCTTGAGAAATAAAACATTTTCAATCCTCTGGGTCATAATTTGACCAAGGAATCCATTCTAGCAGTAAATGCAAGTCAAGAAAATCAGAGTATCCATGGCCTGGAAGGAAGAAAGTACAAGTAGAGCAGAAAAGAAAGAAATTTCGAAAAGAAAAATAAGAAGTGAAGAATTCGAAAGAGAAGTACAGAATTTATAGAAAGTCGTGAGAAATTTGTGGTACATAGTTTCATAAAATTGGTGTCCATTACTTTGAAGCTTTCTAGTACAAAAATCACGAATCGAGCAAATTGAATATTTTAAAATTTAATGGTGGTCATTTCAATGTATTTTATTGCATCATATTAATCATGAAGATTTCTATGTGTGCATTGTAGAAATGAAAATTAAGCTTGTGAGGTGGCACATGTTAGCATGTGGAAAATTAAAGGAAGTAATACATGTGTGTTAAGGCGTGTGACTTAAATGTAGAGTATTATGATTGGACTTAAGTGTAATCATGACAACTCTAATGTGTTAATGTTAGTGTAGTGCTATCAAATCAAAAGTGCTAGCCAAGTTTATTTTAATGGTTTCCATAAAATTTAAAATGGAAGGGTGGTAATCGGTGTTTCTAAATTTAGAATTAATTTGATGATTGAATTACTTGTTGCTAAATTTTAACTTATGCCCATTTTTTTGGATAGATAGTGAATTATAGTTCATTGGAATTTGGCATAAGGGTGGTCAAATTTAGCTGGAAAGTCACACCTACAAGGAATAATTAAATGAGTTTTTGGGAATTGGTGAAATGATGAAGGGATTTGCATTGAATGGAAAATAAAAAGTTAACCTTCACTACTATTGTATTTCCCAACCTAATAGCGGGTTTCATTGCCTACAAGTTGAAGCAAATGGGCTTACAAAGAAATATCAAAAGAAAAGAAGAAAAAAATAATATCAAAGAAATATCAAAAGAGAAAATTCAACTCTTTAGGCTATCCAAATCTCTCTATCAGGGCTATGGATGTCTAACTGCTAGTAGATATATTTTTGGGGGAATTACAAAGATAACCTTGCCAGGGCTATGGCCGCCTAACTGGCAGTAAGGTTCTATCCAAGGTTGGCTTTAGAGGATTACTAAATTATGTAGTTCAATGTCAATGAACTAATTTTTTCAGCAAGTTCCCGAAGCTGGAATTAATCAAAGCACACACTATACTTTCTAGAGAAATTTTATAATTTTTATGCTAGAATTTAGGTAAAGGTGAGTTATTGTTGGAAAATACATATAAGTTATAATTTATAGTGGGTGATCTGATCCCAAATTTCTTTTAAATTTGATTTTATTGGTTGCAAGTTGTTTTATGGTATCACAACATGACCCAAGACTATAATACTTGGGCACCCAAGTGAAAAAATAAAGCTTATGGTAGGTGTTCATTAGCCAAATGGATCATTGGAAGTTAAAGTTAAGAGGAAGTATTTTGGAGTAATTCATGATTTAAATGTATCAGGTATTAGGTACTGAGTATTGGAAAGACAGAATGTTTGAAATATTAATGCAAGGTTCAATAAGTGTTCCAGTCCATTAGTGAAGGTCCATGAAATGTGAAGGTTTCAGTAATAACTGAGGTCCAAGAGTTAGGCTTTGGTAAAAGATGAAATTGTTGGGTATTGGGTATCAATGTGTGTTTAAAAGTTAATTGTTTAAGTTTTCTCAAGAAGTTCAAATAATTTGATAACCTACTTAAAAGGATAATTAAGTGAGAATGCATTCTAAAATCTAATATTTATGATTTGTTCTAAAATTATCATTTATTAATGATGGTTTAATTTTGATGAGAATTTTACGAATGTTACAAAAGGGGATTAAAATATGGAATTTGTATTTGTAGGAGAAAAAAATTGTGATGTAGTTTTCAAGTATGGATGGTTAGGAAAATTTGGATCATGAGTAGTGGAATAGCTAGATCAGGCGATATGCTCTAGGATTCCATGTGAAGGAGGAGCTTGAGATATTAGAATACCAGGAAACCTAGTATTACATATCTGACATAAGGGAGTCCCTAAATTCAGAGAAATTTACCTTTGGGTGTTTTTTGTCTGAGGCAGAACCTAAGTGTAGGAGAAAATGTCCACCTGATCATTTTGAATGTATGGAAGTTCCTATAAATTTTTTTGACAAATCTACTTGGCTCCAAGTTAAGGTCCTAACTATATTTTAAAGATGGAAATCTCAAAAATATTTTAAAGTGTTGAAGAAGGTTGGTATCCATTTACTTATTCAAAAATTATCTTTCCAGTTGTCATATTCCACATTCCTTGTGATTCATCCCTTGGGTTTCCTCTCATTTATTGGTTGAATTTCCTGAGTTTCTTGTTTCTATAAAAGGCCAATAGATGTTTCATTTTAAGTTAAGTTTAGAATTTTTGGATGTCGATGAACCAAAACTTTTTCAACTTTTGTTCTTTTACTTGATTTTTGTTCCATTCCAAATTAAAAACTTGTATGTTTCATTAGAAAATCAATATCAAAGCCAATTTGAAATCTATTTCCTAATATGAAATCTTACGTAGTTGATTGTTTGTTCCTATAGGACAAGACTATGTGTTGCATCGTTTAAGGGTGCATACTGACACTACCTAGTGGCAAATAATCCTCGTCTTTAAAATATCACATCATTTTGTGCCTAGCTATGAAGCAATCTAGTGATGCATGGAATTTTTTGCTCTAGTTGGTTATTTCTTGAGGCATGCATGGATAATACCTAGGATAAATTTTACTTTTTTAGTAATTTGTTATGCTTTATTTTAGAATAGATGTTTAAATATTAGAAAATGTTTCAAAAAAGAGATGAATGCATGGAGTTTTATTCCAAATCTTTTGATTCCATGATATTTTTGAATGCTTAAAGCTAAATCTCCTTGCACTAATGCAAGTTATTTGAAGTTCATTGAATGTTATTTCAAATTTGTTGATTTCATGAAATTGTTAAATGATCGGACCAAGATTATATTTTTTCTTATCTTTATGATTCCTTTGAGAACTTGAGATTGGAAAACTATTTGGACCTCATGATTAACAACATTATCACAAAGAACCCTAATGCAAACCTAATAATGTTAAGACTTGGCATAAATGAGCCTTGGGATTAAGCTGAGTTAGCCTAAGATTTAGGTTGTACCGACATAATCTTTCAAGTAAAGATAGGTTCTTGTGGTGTGTCTAGGAGGATTTATCTGCACTATTGGTGTGTGACTAAAATCTTTCTCAACAATATCCATCTATCATCACTGAAATTTTATGTAATTCTTCATCCAATTTGATATTTGCACTTTCAACAATATTTTTTATCTTCTTGTTATAGCACTAGTATGCCTTTCTTCTTGTAGAATATCCAAGGAAGATTCCTTCATCAGATCTTGCATTAAAATTTCCTAAGTTTTCTTCATCTCTTTTGATATAGAATTTTCTTCCAAAAACTAAAATATTTCACAATAGGGGTTCTTCCATACCATAACTCATAGGGATTCTTTGAACTATTTTTCCTTGCTTGCACTCTATTAAGTATGTAGACTACAGTATGAATTTCTTATATATAGTAGACATTTGGTAGATTTGCTTCCTTCATAATTGACCTTAATACTTCCTAAATAGTCATATTCTTTCTTTCTATAACTCCATTCTATTGAGTTCTAGGAGTTGACAAATGCCTCTTTATTCCATGATTTTCAAAAAACTGTTAAAATCATTGGAGATGAACTCTCCACCTCGGTCAAATATCAAACATTTGATCTTTATATCCATTTCATTCTCTGAAATAGATTTGAATGCCTTAAAATTATCTAAAGCTTTTTATTTTTCTTGTAGAAATGTAACCCAAGTCATTCTAGATTAATCATTAATTAATAGCATGAAATACCTATCACTTGGAAACTCCTAATTTTGGTAGGTTGACAAAGATCTATATGCACCAACACCAAAGGACAAGTAATATATTTTTCTTTGACTTTGAAAATCTTTCTAGCTTGCTTCCCAATCTGGCATTCCTTACAAACAACATTGATAGGATTTATAATCTTTGGAATATCTCTCACAACTTGATTTGAACTAATCCTCACTAGGCTATCAAAATTGATGACACATTCTTCTATTCCATATCCAACTTTCATTAATCTAAATCATGAAGCATTAACCATTTGCACCCTTAAGTTGATTAAAATTTCCATCTATCCTTCTTCTTACAACCACAATTCTAGAGCATTTTTTGATCTTACAACCATTATCCTAAAACACAAGATTATATCCTTTCTTAAACATCTATCCTACACTCAAAAGGTTGTGTCATAGACCCTTAACATAAAGAACATCTTCAGTATTATGCTTGCCATCAAAACTAATTGAACCTTTTCCACATATCTTAGCAAATGTATCATCACCAAACTTAACTAAACCACCTTCAAACTTTGAAATATTAACAAATTGTAGAGTAGGTGGATTCACTACTCACGAGTCTCTTTCTTTCCAAGATAATCCTAGGGAATGAACTTCCCTAAACTACCTTGAGTTTTGTTTAATTGAACTAGAATTCAAAATGGAGAAATTGCAAAGAATATCCTGGAGGAAGAATATTAAATAGGGTGATCAAACAAACTACTTCATAGATCGAAAGAGCAGGATACTAAGATCTTTTCCATAGAAGGAGAAACTCTCAACTAGAGGACAAAAATGTGGGATCAAGATTCTAGTGTGGTGAACTAGGTCCTAGAGGCACACTGGAATCCTAAATGGATAGAGTGCTAAGACCTTGGACAAAAATGCCACATACCTAATAACTAGATAAGATCTGAGGTTCGTTTATTCAACTAAATTGATGTAAAGTTGGAAATTCTATAAATACACAAGGAAATGGAAAACTAACTTATAAAGGGTCTTGCATTTTATATATTCCTCCAACCTTCACTTGGAAAACCTACATACAAGACAAACAAAGGAAAATGTTGGGGCTATTTTGGGGCTTGGCATAGTGAAACCCTCATTTTTGTGTTCTCACCTCCATGGACACCCAAATAGATAGATAAAATATACAAAAGGTAAGAAAATACAAAGTGATAAAAGCTAACCCCGCTCAAGGAGGAGAAACTGTATCACTAGATAAAGCTGAATAAGTTATCTATTCACAAATAAATAAGAAGCAAGAGAGAATTAACAATAGTCTGTGACCCCCTCTTGACTTGATAGACACACTGTTGATTGCTTGCAAGAGATATTTTTTGTTGGAGGGACCTAAGTCTGGTAGAGCTTCATCGTGGAAGCAATATTGAGAAGACAAGATAAATAGAGTAGAGGTAGAGTGAGATAGTGAAGTGTTAGAATCCAAAAACTTGCAAAATGATAGCAAAGGAATGAGTTTTGTGTTGCTGCATGGGAAGGAGGATTCATGACTCTTAGATTTTGACTACAGGGACATATTTCATGACCCACAAATTTCAAGATTTCCCATTTAAAACTCAAAAAGATGCAAGGATGCAAGCACGCTGTGCAAAATTCTATTACGTTGCATAGGCGTCCAACTCATCATTTTTCAAGAAACAAAGTGGTGGACTGCTATTACTTCACCATTGGTCCTTATAGAGTTGAAATAAAAAAAAATTAACTGATAGGGTTCTTGTCATAAATGAGAGTAGGTACAATAAATTTAGGGGTTAAATGCATAAATGTGAAATTTCTCTCAAGGTGCATTTTTATGATATTACATTTTCCCCCACTTTAGTGGGATAGATTTTGGAAAAAAATCAACCACACTAAAGTAGAAAAGAGATCAAATACAATAAATACAAAAAATTTATGGATTCGCATGCCAAAAAGGATACTATAGAGGTTCTAGAGGTTGAGTAGGTAGGTACTAACAATGCCCCCATCGATCAAACTCAACGAAAAATTATAGCATCTAATGTGAAAGCTTGTGCAAAATTCTATTATGCAAAACTCAATTTTTAGTTAACTAAAAAATCAAAAGAAGCTATCAAGGTGAGAAGAATGCTCAAGAAAAAAATTTGGTGATTTAGAAGAAAAATATGATGGAGTGAATATATGCCCCCTCTTGGTATTTCCCCCAGCTTGGTGGGGTAAAATTAGGAAAAATGATGGGACCACAATCACTAGGAAATATTTTCCCCGAGAGCCTATATATGCCCGGATTAGCCCCTAGAAGGGTCATTTTCACTATTCATTGTGAGAGTTTTGTTGAATTTTGTGACAGAAAAGCCAACAAAATGCCACAAAAATGAGACTATAAGGATCCTAGGATCGACCAACTATGATAGGTAGTTTCTGAGGGTCGTGAGGTCACCCAGGTGAGTCCTAAAATATCAATTTTTGTGCATTTTAAAGAATTTTTTAGTAATTTTTTGCACATAGAGGAGTGTAGGTGTCCTAACAATGTGAATGTTTCCTACCAGCATGTTGGAGGCCTTTGGCCACATTGGAGTCTATCTTGTGTGTTGGCATCTAGACAACTATCAATGGAAGACCTCAGACACTAATGCAACATGCAAATGCCTATGTGGT
>VDFB02280704.1:0-57909 GCA_007258455.2 Sequoia sempervirens
CTATCATGAGTTCAATCAATCAATCAACCTATCATTGATCCTTGCCTATCATGAGGTCAATTATCATCATCCTATCATTGAATCTCACCTATCATGAGATCAATGAACATCTAATCTATCAAAATCATTAATCATCATCACATCGAAGGCTGATGTGATCAAACATCATCGACATCAAGGAGTCTAATAAAAAAAATCATCAATCTGGTTTAAATTTCACCAATGTGCTAAAACAGTGCTCCAATGCGTTGAAAAAATCTATGCGCCAGAAAAATTCATCAATGCACTAAAATAGAGTTCCAATGCACCCAATAATCCAATGTGCCATTACATTTGATCTATGCGCTAAACCTCTATATCAATGTGTCAAAGCATCTTATGCACTACATCATCTCATTGATGCGCTAAATCAATTCACCTAAGCGCTAAATGCACCTATGCACTACAATAGTTATTCAATGTGCTACTTTAGGCAACCTATGCACTAAATGCATCTATGCACTAAAGCCCTAATCCTATGCGCTAAAGTTTTCTATGCACTAGAACAGTTGTTCTATGCGCTAAAGTTTTCTATGCACTAGAACAGTTGTTCTATGCGCTACATCGGGTTTTTAATGCACTAGAAGATTTAAACCGAATTCAAAATGTAAAAATGGAGGGAATAATGAATTGCACAAATTAAGAGGGAGGTTTTTGGGGTACATACCAAAGGTTCGTACGCTGCTAGGTGGTTGTGACGTTTGACGCGCTCAAATTGATTCGTGTGGTAAGGGATCACCATTTTGCTCCAAGATGGCTTAATCACTCAATCACTCTCAATTTCAAAATTCACAATGCATAAATGAAATGCAAAATCACCTTTTTAACCTTTTTAAGGTTAATTAATGGGGATTTTTATGGGGTTGTTTTATTTCATTTTTCCAAAAGGTCTTAATTGATTATTTCATCACCTGGTGACTTATACATCATTTTTCGGGAGATAAATTATTTCTGAATCACAAAATTTTGAAATCATCATCAAATCATCAAAAAACATCAAAAATTTCAAAAATTTCAAAAATCCTAAAAATTCAAAAATTCACCGATTTATCTCCTGACGGGGCATATATATGTCATCACCTGAAAATCAGTGTCCAGGGCATCGATTTTTTTTTTCTTGACATCAGCAGCAAATTTTTCTTTGAAGCAACATGTAAACACATTACTTCAAAGAGGGGCATAATGTATACACCTAAAATTGGTCAAGACAATCAATTAATTAAATACCAATTATTTAATTAATATTAATAAATATTTTATTTCATCTACTTATAAATAAATTATCAATTTATTTATATAGTTCACTCTTCTAATTCTTCAATCTAAAATCACATTCTTCTATTTTAATTAAATAAACAAATTCACATAGTTTGTTTTATTTAATTAATAATCTTTTTATTAAATTTAAATCCCAAATTTAAATTTAAGCACATGTCTCCAACTTTTCCTCTTGCCAACTCATCAAATTTCACATGTATTTAAATATGCATAATATTTAAATTCCTAATTTTGAATTTAGGCACATGTTGGACACTTGGCCGTCTCATGCACTTGATTCCCTCATACATTTGGCATGTTGCCTTTGGTCAAGGGAACATCCTCCTTGATTCTTCCATCTCCACCGTTCATCTCTCATGTTTGAATCTCCATTGTTGATTGCCGCCACATCACAAGATGCCTTGACAATCCTATAAATACAACCCTTTGCTACAACATTTTACATCCCATCTTTTAGAAAATTTATTATGCAGGAATAAAATTGGAGCAATTTGGAGCATTCATAGTTGGAGCATTTATCATTTAGATTTGTTTATCATTCTAATTTAGAATCATGTCTTAGTTATAGTTGCATTTTAATTATTATCTTAGCTTTCATACAACATTCTTATCATAGCATTTAGCATCATAATCTTAGCATAATCTTCATTTCATCACAACAACATTAATATCATAGCATCATGGCTTTAATCACATAGTTTCATGTAGGAACTTAGATTCTTGCATTCAATAGCATCTCGTTTCTTAGGTTGTCATTCTAACAATCATAGTGCACACATAAAATCTGAGAGCCAATATGATTTAATGAATCCTTAAGAATAGAGAACAATGGAATATTTTTGGAGATTTGGTTTGTTTTGCAATTAGATTAACTTTGTGATTCAAATCTTTAATATACTACGTCTCATTGATGTTTGTGTTGTTTTATTATTGATTTGCTAGCTCCCATAATTCACACACACAATTATGACAAAATTATTGTACAATTTATTTTTTATAATTATTTGGTCATTGAATTTATCACCCCATTGGTGGTGTCACTGCAATTTTTTTTAAAAAATATTTGGCATGATATATTTTTCTTTCCATTATCTTTTGTAACTAGTCTTCCATTGTTATATTCCTTCTATCCACTATCAATGATGGCCTAATATATTTTTAAAGTAATTTAAAGAGAATATTTATAAAATTTTAGGTAAGTAGAGGACCTTCTTCCATCCCATGATGAAATGGGATACTAATTCATTTACATCTTTCTTAACACTTAAGAATTCTTGAATCCCTATATTAACTAATTTATTAATCTCAAAGGTAGTAAAAAAATCACCAATGACTTATTGAAAAGAATTTATTGGGTCCTTAGGAATCTTATAATATAAATCCAAGGAAATTCCTTCTAAGGTTCTTCAAATTATTTTGGTGGCCACTCCATTCTAAGGATAAGTTCTCAAACTATTGTTGTATTGACCTTGATAAGCAAGCTAGGGTCCCCTACTCCTTGTAACTTGGGAAGTTCAATAAGAGCATGGGGACATGGTATTGTGAATTATGTTATCCAATTCCTTCTTGAAATACTCAATATATGTTCTCAAAAAGAGGTTGTGCACATCCATATGGAGTATTTTCCCAAAACATAAGTCCAATAGGTAGAGCTTGTTTTATGTTTTTTGCTTTGAAAACTATTCCTAGTTATTAGTACCATATAAAGTTTGTATATCTAGTTGAATTAGTGTTCAAATTTTGAACTCTAAATAGGTTTTATTGACTTCCATTTTGAGTGGAAATTATCCCACTTGGCTCATTTAGATTTTGAAAGGATGGGACCCCCTAGTTGGTTTAATTATGTTGTATTATAAGATGAGGGTAAGGAAGTCACAAAAACTTCATTGCTCATATTTATCTAATAAAATTTATGTAATGGGGTATTTTAATTTTACCCTACATATAATCATTTTTAATGAGGGTATATGGGTTTACATGTGATCACCAGTTTGGAGATCTAGGAACTTCGTCAAGTTTGTTGTTAAGAACTCCTATGACACCTCCAAATTCAAGACTTATGATCCATTGGACTAGAGTATATATGATATTGATGGGCCACTCTCCTTATTATTTATTCTTTGGATTAAACACCTTCAAGTGTGTAGTTGTGGAGTGGGTCTTGAGTGCCTCCATTGGTTCTATGATACGCGATACATCTACAATTTTTTAGCTTGATAGTCAATGTGGACATCATCACAAGTTGCTTAAACATCTTCTAAATGTATTTCTAGATGGCTCACCTCATTATCCATTTGTTTGGTCATGTATCTATAACTAGTGATAGTTTGGTATTGTTAATGGATATCCAATTGAATGGGAACTATGTGTGCTCTACATTTTTAATGTTTGGTTAAAATCTGGTGTCGACTCTAGGATAGGATGTTGAAAGTTACAAAGTTAAAAGGTTATAGTCTATCACTATTAGAATACATATCTTCAAAGTTGTAGTAGTTTGAGATTGGTGTCATGGGATCTAGTAGATGATATTTATCAAAATAAGGATTAATAGGGCTGTTAGAGGGGACCTACCCTTGAACCTTGTCCAATTCTATCATATTTTTTGTATGCAAAAATTACCACAAAAAAATTAAAATGGATGTGAAGTGAAGCAAAAAATAAGAATGAAGAAAATAAATTGAACAAGTTAAACTATAAGGATTTTTTATTCATGTTGGTTTCATTGGAATATGTGTTATTCAAAATCCACTCATGGATAATTTGAGTGAGCCAAACTCTAACATAGCACATTTAACCACACCCTTGTTAGAGGCATACCCTCTAGTAACTCCTACTCTATTGATAAGAGCTAGACCAATTGTTTGTTATGTTTATGGGAAAGTGAAATATAATAGATGGTAATTATACTATTTGTAAGATCTATTTAGTTGAATTGATGATTGCTGTGATTTTCTTAGTTTAATCTATAGATATATGCTTGATGTTATTAGTGAATGTTGGACACTTGTATTGTTGTTATTATTCTAATGTGATCTAGAGGGTCACTCACTCTAATTTTATTCAATTCATTAGCCAAAAAGAAGTGAAACTTGTTCAATCTTTACTCTTCCAATTCATTTAGTTCCTCTAGTAGTTTAAGTTACCTTGCTAGAAACTCCTCTCTTTGTCATATTTGCTCATTTTTTGTTCATTTTTCCTATTTTTTTTACTTGTTATTGGGCTTGTTTATTTGGTGGGATTCACTTGAATTGATAGGTTTTCCCGTATTTTATATATAACTAGTCTTGTGTCACTCTTTCATGCATTTAGTGTGAATTCAAAATTCAAGAAGGATAGTTTGTTTTATTCATAGTTGATCATTGAATATTTGATTTTTAATGTTTAATGTTGTGTGTTGTGTTCCTCTTGAGGAAATTGAGAGCTCTCTTTCTTCTTGTATTCTTATTGAATGTATGTGCCTCATGATGAAATGAAGGGAATTTTTTATTCATTTTTTGATGTTTTTTGGTTTTTGTAGACACCTAAAATTGACCACTTGCATTTGGTCAATTTTATTTCTGTATTTCATCCAATCCCCCTTCATCTGCATTAATTAAATAATATTTAATTATTTAATTAATATTATCAGTATATCCATAAAATCTTCTAAGGTCCTAAGCAATTAATTGATTTAATTGCTTACATTATCTTTATTCCCCTTCCTCCCTAAATTAAATAAATATATTTATTTATTTAATTTAGTCATCTTATTTCCTCACTTTAATTAAATAAAATTATTTAATCCTCTTTTTCTCTCACCTCATGTTACATGCCCCATTTTTTCTCACTTGCTCACTAATCACCTACCTTTAATCATAATCTTCACCTAATCCCCTCTAATCATTTGCATATTTCTAATCTTAGGATTAGGAAAGGGCTAATCCCTTTCCATTTATTTCCTATCCTCTCACACACCCTCATTAAATTTTCCCCTTTTGGGAAAGAATCAATGTACTTTAAGCATATGGGTCTTTCTTCCAAAATTATCCAAAAGGAATTTTAAATTACTTTATTTCCCTCTTTATCATACATTAGGAATGTAGGACACAAGGCATTTATGACCTTGATCCTTTCCATACCCACATGATACCTTTCTAAGGTACACTCTCCCTCTCAAGCCCTCACATGGTGACACTTGGAACAATCCTAGGGCTTGAGAGATCACCTCCCCCACATCTCTTCTCGTGATGCCACTTGGCATCATCTCATGAGTTGAGATTTCTCAACCATCCCTTGTTATTGATCTTCTCTCAATCAATCTCAACTCTCCATCCATTTCCCCTCACTTGATATGCTAAATCTTAGCCATTTTTAAAGGATCTTATAAATTTGAGTAATTTAGTAGTGTTATGTTGCCAAAATTCCATTGAACACACATCCAATTGACTATCATGGGAAAACGTGCCTTAATGAGAGACACATTATGTTAGTTTGAGATTTCTTAGCCTTATCTTGAGTGTTTGTTTTTTGTTGCTTAAATCATTCACTTTGAACACATTTTCATGCACACAGTTTTAATCATGTTTTGAATGCATCTCAATCTATATGAATGTAAATTTACTTTTGTATTTTCCTAATTTTTGAATGTGATATAATTAATACTTTACCAAAATTGAAAATATTTTATAAGTGAGAAACTAGTATGACATTTCTTGATGTAATTTTCTTTATTTTTGGCCCTTTCAAGTTTCACATTTTGAATGTTAATTAATCTAAAAATACTAGAAATAAAATCTAGATCTAGTAAAGCAATGGAATTCTAATCTAAGCAAGATAAAATAACAATTTTAATTTCCCAAGGGTGTGAGTGTCTACTACTTACTAATCTAAATATCTTTCTAAAGCAAATAATGAACCCATAAATCAATAAGTGGTGATAAAGCCGAGATTATGTCCTCAAGGACACACCAAACTATGCATCCTCCTCTTCAATACTTGATCCCTCCACTTGTTGATATGAATGAAGAAGGGGGTATTATGTTAATTCAAGTGATGGGATGATTGAAGATAAGAATTTTTGATGAAAAAATATGTGAAAATATCATGAATTCCTATACAAGCATTACAATGTTAATAGGGGCTAGATTGCATGAAATTGGTCGTCCAAAGGTGATTCAGTAGGGGAATAAGAACTCTAAGAAAGAATGGAAACAATGCAAATACAATAATAATTATCCTCCCTAGAGAGATATGGTAGATTCTAAATTAGATCAAACATTAAGTTAAAAATAATAGGGGGAAACTTTAAAGCTTCAACAATAATGGAAAAGACACACTTGGTCCTATACAAGCATGAAGATACTAAGGGAGGTTGTAGAGACATAAATGGAAAATTTCCTCATGGTGATTCTAGAAAATGAGAGACTTTTACAAAAGAAGGCCAAGTTGTAGAAGTACACAACCTCTCTTACAACCAAAGGATAGGAGCTAATCTATAGGAAATGGAGATAATAGAAATGGATGAAATTATTAGGAGCTAATAGAAAGATTGATTAGGAGATTCAAAAATAATGATTGAGAAAAAAAACAAGAGAATGATTGAGAGATCACCAAGGAATAATTTGGAGTAAACAATAGATTGATTAGGAGGAGAAATAGGTTGGAATATTTTTATTTCAAACAAGAAAAAACTCTTAATCGGAGGTAAAATAAGAGGTTAATTAACTTGAATTGAAAGAAATCACATGAATTAAAAGGAAATAGGATCATCCCTTTCAAGAATTGGGTCTCCACTTTTTCCCAAGTTGGTAACTTGGGTGATTATACACCTTAAGGGTAAGTCACCTAGGTGAGCCTCTTGCTAAGAATCTACAAAAGGTTTCTAAACAAGTGTAAAGACTTGGAACTTAGTTTGTGGTGTAGGAGCACCTAATGATCATTATTATGCCTCCATTGAGCATTTTTGTAAAAAATGAATTGTCATCATAAAAAGCATGTAATAGGGTCATGATAAGGTCATTTCAATTGTAATTAAGTCACTAATAGGTCTCTAGGTGGTTAAAGAAGTAATGTTGCAAAAGTTGTCTTTGGTGGCAAAAGTTGTCATTTATTGTAAACTATGTAAAAAATGAAAAAAAGTGCACAAATCAAGAATGTGAAGAGTCATTTGGGTATAGGGAAGGTTTGATCGGTTGAAACTCAGGGGAAAGTTATCATAATTGATGGAAACATCTTTATAAAGCTTGTAAGGGGTGATCAATAAAAACTCAATTTTTGTACCTTGGCATCAAATTTTGGTAAATAAAGCACTCTGTTTTGTGAATATGCATTTTCTTCTCTAGTTTCAGTCCTTGTACGAACAATTTAGCACTTTGTTGGCCTAGTTATTGTTTTGATCTTATAGAATAAGGAACTTAATTTATTTTAAAAGTGGTTTGAGGTCATTTCATTAAGGATAAAGGTTTTGAGAGCAATTTTGTAGAACTTGGTCTGAAACCCTCCATTTGGGGTTTTGAGAGTCTAATCAGCACTTCATCACTACTCCACCGATTTAGGCATGTTGGATTGGTGGAGTAGGTTAACTTAGGTTGTGTTTAGTGTGTTTTATGCTATGTGAGTGTGTGTTTATGTAGGGAAGATGCGAGAACAAACTTATTGCTGCTGCCCCTACAAAAAATATAAAATTTTCCATGAAAATGGTTGGCTAAGGACAAGGTTTTGAAGAAATAACTTTGGCAGAGGCTTGGAGATGGTTTCCAGAACATGTGCAATCATATTCAAACATGTTAGAAGTTGTGGCAAGATGGTATATGGTTTGGAAGGCATACTTTCACTAAACCCTCCTTATTTGGAGCATTGGTAAGCCTAGAATAAGGGCTTGCCTTTTGTGGCTAATGGAAAGCTTTGAATGGCCAAGTGATTGTTGATTTTGTAGTTTTATAACTTGAACTAAGACTTTTTGGGGGTATTAGGGATTGAGAAGTTGTTTAAAGGTGACATGTTGTGTATTTTAGACCTATTTGGAAGCCTAAAATAGTGGATAGTCAATTATATTGTAGAAATTTACAAAAAAACCATACTTTGTTTGTTGATAATATGTTAAAATTGGAAATAATGGGTTCCTGAAATAGTAATTCTTTTGTGGTGGTTCAATGTGGATTGAATGGAATACCCATTTTAGTCATGTTGCAATATTACTAGAATGTTGGTCTTTGTGTGCAAGAAACTGAGATTCTTTGTAAACAGTGATATGAGTGATTGTTTTTGGTTTGAAACTGAAAAAAGGATGAAGGTTGAAGTGTCTTGGAAGTTTGGTAAAAGGTTAGAAGCAAGATTGGATGGTTTGTAGTCTTTTTCCTTGTGGAACAAGTTGCAATGAAGTGTAATTTGGTGATTATTGAAAGAATTGATTTATTGAAAGTTTTCTAATGGTGATTTTGCTATGAACCAGTCAAGTTAATGATGATTATGGTGTTTTAAGGATTTGTGGTGAGTTTGGATTTTTTTTCTTTTTGTCTGATGGAAACAAGTGAAAGAGAATGGATTTTGGTGAAAGGATAAGTGAAATCTTGGTGATTGTTTGAATGGATCTTCTCAGTTGTGATTAGGGTCAGAAGTACCCTTGAAGGTTTGTTGATTTTGGTAGATGATCTACATCAATTGGTATCAGAGCTAGCTGATCTGGTGTTTGTTAAGTTGTTGGTTGCAGGTGATTGATCCATCTTAAAGCTGCAAGAGAGAAATAAGTTTGAGAAGTTGTGTGTTGGTTACAGACAAGGATAAGTCTGTGTTCACCATCCTCCAATGGAGATTAAGCTGGGGAGAAGGTGAAAAGTGAGTGAGGCCATTAAGATAAAGGGGTGGTGGGGTGCATCTTCCAGGGATCTGTTGGGTAAGGTGGGATGGTTGCTGGGGTTTGTGGTGGGTAAGGTGAGGGGAGATGGATGTCAGTCTAGGAGAAGCTTAGAGGGATTCTGATCATTTGAAGGTCAAAATCAGTTCATCCCTGTCCGAATAAATCGCGATGGTCGTCAAAAAGTCGAGATAGATGTCGGCGCGCGTCACCGAGAACGATCAATATCGTTCGTTAAGGGTCAAAGTCAGTCGCGAAACGATCAATATCCGTCATCATCATTTCTCATCAAAAATCGCGTCATCCACTCCGTCGATCGAACTCAAATCCGTCGTAGTCGCTTGAGTTGGAGAAATTCAATCCTCAAAGGGACTTGAGGAATTTTTCTAGGTTGGTTGTTTGGTGCAGGAGAACCTAATGGTGTTTTTGATAAGGAAAACTAGGTTTTGAAGGGGCCCCAAAACCCTTTACAAGGACAAAAAACTGCCAAAAATACTAAGCAATGAAAACTAGTAGCCCAAAAAAACAAAAAGCTGACAAAAGATAAAACATTAGGAACCCGTCAGCAAAACAAGAGCAAAAACATCAACAACCCAGCAAATCCAGCAAAAAGGAACATGTCAGCTACAACATTTTTTCCAAAACATTCACCAAGGCCATATTCTCCTTGATGACCTCCTCCTGCATATCCACAACCTCTTCGATTTCATCCATAGAGACAACCACTCTCTTTTTTGTTTTACTCCTAGTCCTAAGGCATGACCCAAAATTCACATCTTTCTCCAACACTAGAGAAAACTCCTCAACTTTATCCTCCTAGTTCAGGCAATTGATTTCCTCAATCACTTTCTCTAACTCACCCAAGTCTAGAGGTTTATCTATCCAATTAAGATATTTTTCATTTAAAATAGAGAGACCCCTAGCTGTGGCCTTAAGAGAATTATTGTTGATATTAACCACCATTCTTAAGTCCTCCATCAACTTACAAGTTCTCTCCTCAAGATTGGCAACACAGTCCTCTAAACTCTTATTGACCCACATTTCCAAAGAGGAAATCCTCTCCTCATGAGAAGCCCCCATACAATCAACATCATTAATTATCTTGTCCAACATTACATTCATGGTTTTAACTTTTCCTTTAATGGCCTACTCCTTCTAATTACCAAGGATCATAGCAACACAAATATCCTACCATTTTTAACCTGAATATTCAGCTCCTTGACCTCATAAAATAACCACTTAACCAGAGACAACAAATTCCTCATCCCATCCTCAACCATTTTATAGAACATGTTCATATTCACATCATCCTAGTTAATAGGAGGTTGGTCATTTGGCTCAGAGATACTAGGAGCTTCAGTCCTATCCAAATTCTACTCCTCACTCTCCTCAATAGGGGAGTCCTCAACCTCCACCACACCCACCTTAATATGCTCCTTATCAGGCAAGTTAGCTAAATCAGCTAACACTTCCAACCGCTCCAATTTAATAACCCTATCAACTAGAGAAAACTATTGAGACTGCATTACCGCCTCCATCCTCTGCATCTCCATAGGCCCTGGCCCTTTTTGCCACTCAATAGAGCAAGCATTACCAGCATCACCAGGAACCTTCGAGCACAAACCCACATCCACATAATCCTTTAACACAGTCGTAGAGGAAATTTCCACCTTCTCGGGCAAAGGGTCCCCAACCGAGGTAATCTCAACATCAATATTCTTCACACCAACTTCGCCAGGACACAACAAGGATTATCACTGGAACCAAGCGCCACCTCCATTTTCTTTTTAACTGAAAGATTTTCTTTCTTTGCACCTTTAGATTTACCTTTCAAAATCTTCCTCATAGACTTCACCATGGAGTCCCACAACTCCACATCCATTTCTTAGCCCTTGCTCCATTATTCTGAGATCTCAATCCCTTCCTCAGAGCCACCTTCATCCACATACATTTCCTTAAATTTTGACTCTTCTTCCTCAGAACTCCCAACCCATTCAACAATAGAGTCACCCGTATCATACCCAAAATTTTTAATTGCCTTCTTACCAAGGGTTTTTGGAGAAATTGCATTTAACTTAAGCTTAATGTGAGAAAACAAGAGATTCATAAGACCCTCATGTAAAACCACCTTCCTAGGGTTTTTTTTGTGATCTTCAATACTCTTTTTCATGGAAATTAACAAATAGAAGGGAAAAGAAACCAACACCTTGTGCCTAAAATGATTCAGAAGCATGAAATGGTAGTTGTAAATAACAAAGAATATACCTTCAAGCGTAAAATAGTGCATTATGGCCAACAAGGGGTCCCTCCATAACAACTTCAAAGACTTGCGAGCGTAGCCACCACTCCCAATTTCCCGAAGCATCTTCTTCTCGTCATACTTGAAGAAATTTGCAAAAGCCTTTTTAGCTGCTCCTCTATCTCTAAAAAATTTCCTCCTAGAGACTGCCAAACTAGTAGCCTCCGCAATGAACTCCTCATAAATTTTAAACTCAACACCCTTATAATGCAGTGACCTCCCATTCCACCCTTTCACAAAAAAATCCGTAGCATTGGGGTCTAAACCTTGAATTCTCTGCATAAACTGCGTAACCCCACCCAACTCCAAATGCTCCCAAATAACGATATTCTTGTGAAATTCCTCACAACTTGGCTCAAGTCTACAGTGGTTTCCACCCATGGCAGCAAGAAAAGATGTAGACCTCAACAACACCAAAGAGTTAAGAAAATGTAAATGAAACCAAACTCTCCACATAGTAACACAAATAACACCCACAATACGTGTGGGAAATTCATTGAAGGTACTACCCTGCTTACGCTGCCAGTCCTCCATTTTACGGAAACCAAGGAAATAATAATGAAACAAACAGGCCAAAGGTTCCTCGAGCACAATTGGACTATGAAAAATAATGAGGAAACTTTCCCACAAAACCTCAATCTTAAAAACAAGACACTTGGTCATCATTAGATAAACATTTAAGATTAAGAGGAAGAGATTCAAACGAACCCCAATCAACTCTCTCCACCACCCCCATGTTGGCTACACCATCAACCAACCTATTAGCTTCATGGAACACATGAGAGACTTTAAATTCCTCAAAAGAATTTAAGATAATTAAAGAATCATTTATAAAATTAGCAATAGACGAGGATGGAGGGAATTTTTTCAAGAGGCAATTTATAACATTAAGAGAATCCCCCTCCAACCAAAGTTTAGAAACCCCCTATTTTTTAGCCAAAACAAGGCCATGATAGGCTGCAGCAGCCTCCGCATAATGGAGAGCACCTAATGGTGTTATTATGCCTCCATTGAGCATTTTTGTAAAAATTGAATTGTCATCATAAAAAGCATGTAACAGGGTCATGATAAGGCCATTTCAATTGTAATTAAGTCACTAATAGGTCTCTAGGTGGTTAAAGAAGTAATGTTGCAAAAGTTGTCATTTGTTGTAAAAGATGTAAAAATGCAAAAAAAATGCACAAATCAAGAATGTGAAGAGTCATTTGGGTATAGGGAAGGTTTGATCAGTTGAAACTCAAGGGATAGTTATCATAATTGATGGAAACATCTTTATAAAGCTTGTAAGGGGTGAGAAAAACTCAGATTTTGTAGATCTTGGCATCAAATTTTGGTAAATAAAGCACTCTGTTTTGTGAATATGCATTTTCTTCTCTAGTTTCAGTCCTTGTACGAACAGTTTAGCACTTTGTTGGCCTAGTTCTTGTTTTGATCTTATAGAATAAGGAGTTTAATTTCTTTTGAAAGTGGTTTGAGGTCATTTCATCAAGGATAAAGGTTTTGAGAGCAATTTTGCAGAACTTGGTCTGAAACCCTCCATTTGGGGTTTTGAGAGTCTAATCAGCACTTCATCACTACTCCACCGATTTAGGCATGTTGGATTGGTGGAGTAGGTTAACTTAGGTTGTGTTTAGTGTGTTTTATGCTATGTGAGTGTGTGTTTATGTAGGGAAGATGAGAGAACAAACTTATTGCTGCTGCCCCTACAAAAAATATAAAATTTTCCATGAAAATGGTTGGCTAAGGACAGGGTTTTGAAGAAATAGCTTTGGCAGAGGCTTGGAGATGGTTTCTAGAGCATGTGCAATCATATTCAAACATGTTAGAAGTTGTGGAAAGATGGTATATGGTTTGGAAGGCGTACTTTCACTAAACCCTCCTTATTTGGAGCATTGGTAAGCCTAGAATAAGGGTTTGCGTTTTGTGGCTAATGGAAAGCTTTGAATGGCCAAGTGATTGTTGATTTTGTAGTTTCATAACCTGAACTAAGACTTTTCAGGGGTATTAGGGATTGAGAAGTTGTTTAAAGGTGACATGCTTTGTATTTTAGACCTATTTGGAAGCCTAAAACAGTGGGAAGTCAATTATACTGCAGAACTTTACAAAACAACCATACTCTGTTTGTTGATATGTTAAAATTGGCAATAATGGGTTCCTGAAACAATAATTCTTTTGTGGTGGTTCAATGTGGATTGAACGGAATACCCGTTTTAGTCATGTTGCAATACTACTAGAATGTTGGCCTTTGTGTGCAAGAAACTGAGATTATGTGTAAACAGCGATATGAGTAATTGTTTTTGGTTTGAAACTGACAATGATGAAGGTTGAAGTGTCTTGGAAGTTTGGTAAAAGGTTAGAAGCAAGATTGGATGGTTTGTAGTCTTTTGCCTTGTGGAACAAGTTGCAATGAAGTGTAATTTGGTGATTATTGAAATAATTGATTTATTCAAAGTTTTTTAATGGTGATTTTGCTGTGAACCAGTCAAGTTAATGATGATCAAGGTGTTTTAAGGGTCTGTGGTGAGTTTGGATTGTTGTCTTTTTGTCTGATGGAAACAAGTGAAAGAGAATGGAATTTGGTGAAAGGATAAGTGAAATCTTGGTGATTGTTTGAATGGATCTTCTCAGTTGTGATTAGGGTCAGAAGTACCCTTGAAGGTTTGTTGATTTTGGTAGATGCTTTGCATCAGTTTGGAGGTTGTACAAGATTGCCAAGGGGCTAAAAGTGTTTGTAGTGATGAAGCCTATCAATGCCCATATACACTGTCCAATGTTCATCCAATTTATTGGACTAGTGTTTGTCTCTTCAGTCCACCTTAAACCAATTCTCCTTTGTGAAGAAGAAGAAGAATAATTTATAACAAAACTGAGCATAATGGCCTTGCATTGGAGGAATGGTTCTACAATGTAATCCTGGATCAGAGTAAATATTATTGTTAGAGAAGCAGTCAATGACACAGAGATTCAGAGAGAGCCCAAGTGAGGACGCATCAGGGACCGCCCGTGCACATAACATTATTTCATTTGGCCATTTCTGAAAATTCCTTGCACAATATTCAGTTAGTCAATGCACGATTAGATGAAGATAATTAAAATATTTTATTCCTAGAAACTATTATTATTTATTACCTGTATCATTTGAATGCAACTTTCAATAGCTGATCCCTTGTTTGCTCTCAATTCCAGCCCCCTCAATTTCTCCATCTGCTCCAAACTTTCTATGCCCGGCACCTCCTAGCAGACCTGTGCAGTCTCGCAACCTTCTACTTCAAATTCTCTGAGAGAAGCTAATCGTGCAAAGCTCGGAAGCTTGATGAACTTGGGAATGACCATATTTCCAGACATTCTTCCGCTTATATTAGGTGTGAATTCCACCTGCGACCAGTGACCATGAAAAACTTTGGGATTGCTGCTTCTATTGTTGTAGGCAAGAAATGGCAAAAATCCAACTCCTCTGAATCTAAAAAGGCTGCCACCTTTGTGTCACCAAGGACATTATAGATTCTGCTGGCTAACGTCTTTTTGACATCTGGTCCACAATGATTAATGAATACATGGAAAGACGGCTTCTGGATGAGTGTTGAGGTTGTGCCCGAAGTAGATGTAGATGGTGCGATTTCATGAAAGCAGCTGTAAACATAGACGCCATGGGATTAGATTTAATTGAACACAGAGAAGCAATGAGAAAAAACCAATGAAGAAGGCTCGGTTTTGAGCGAGGGAAGAGGAAGCAGTGGATGATAAGTAGAGTGAGTGGCTGTGACAGCGAGATCACGTAGAAGAAACGCCGAGCCTTACTGGAATGCGTGTGGAAAACGGCTTCAACGAACGAATGTGGAAGAGAAGAGGAAGCCATTTAGCCGGTGATGATAAGAAGTGACATCTTCGGAATGGTGTGACAAGTGGAGCTATTTGGTATTTGGAAGTATATGTGGTGTGACAAGTGGAGCTATTTGGTATTTGGAAGTATATGTGGAAGACAAAAGAGTCAATCTCAATAATGGAGTGTATAATAAGACTTATTGTCATAATAAAGTAGAGTTAGGCGAAGAATGGATTGGAGAATGGGGCCATTACAATAAAGTAGAGTCATGTGAAAAATGGATTGGAGAATGGCACCATCACAATAAATGAGAATCGTGTGAAGAATGGATTGAAAAAAATTACCATCACAATAATGTAGAGTTGTGTGAAGAATGGATTGGAGAATGGGACCATCACAATAAAGTAGAGTCGTGTGAAGAATGGATCGAGAGGGACCAGACCGACACAATAAAATAGAGGCATGTGAAGAATGGATTGGAGAATGGGACCATCACAATAAAGTAGAGTCGTGTGAAGAATGGATCGAGAGGGACTAGATCGACACAATAAAATAGAGGCATGTGAAGAATGGATTGGAGAGTAGGACCATCACAATAAAATAGAGTTGTATTAAGAATGGATTAGAGAGTGGGACCGTCCCAATGAAGTAGAGTCATGTGAAGAGTGGGACCATACTTGTAGTGATTGATATAAAAGTTTGCATTCTTTATTCTATAATATATTAGATATCTTGTCAATAAAAGAATAAAAACCATAATTTTCAATCTTCCATCCCTTCACAAGGAACATAAATAAATTGGTAGGTAAATAACACAGATCAAGAAACTCAACTTTACATAAAATTAGATCATTTGTCAAGATGTATATTTGGTAGGTTTGTAATTGATCTGACAAATATGGCTTCCTCAGAGTCTTCCATGGAAGCACATCTCCAACTCTATGAAATATTTCTTTCAGCAGCCAAGCCCATGACCCTTCAAGCTGCTGTTTTGCTTAACATTCCTGACATTATTGCCATCCATGGTAGTGAAAATCACCTGAGTGTAGAGGAAATTGCTTCCTATATTTCTACTTCCACCAACAAACCTGCCCACATAGGCTACCTCTTTAGAATCATGAGGCTTCTGGCTTCCATTGGTGTCTTTACCGAAGAGACCACAGTAGATAATAGTGGCATTCCCCAATTCAAATATGGCCCAACCAGCCTCTCTAAGTTGCTGTCAAATATTGACCCCCAACAGTCCTGTGCACCGACTCTTTTGTTCTTAAATCTAAGGTGTATGACAGATGCTTATCGGTATCTTCATGATTCTGTCAGAGAAGGCTGCCAAGCATTCACCAAAGCCAATGGCATGGACATTTTCGAGTACGCCTGCTATAATCCTGAAACAAATAAGATTTTGAACGAGGCCATGACTGCTCAGACAAGCTCTGTAATTGCTTCTGTGTTGAAGGTGTATGATGGGTTTAAGAGCTTCAAGAGTGTGGTGGATGTTGGAGGAGGAGGAGGTTCTGCAATATCTACAATTGTGAACGAATATCCGCATATTCATGGCATCAATTTCGACCTTCCTCATGTTATAAGGACTGCTGCTCCTATTAAAGGTCGGTAACGATCTCCATCTCTAAATTGCATAGATGAAAAAGTTGCTGGTCTACAAGTTTAAACAGCAGTTTATAATCTGCATGCAGATCTTAGCTGTTGTCAATTTGTATTTTTAAGTTGTTTCTTTGTATTTTAAGAACCTTCTGCTTGAGAGAGGTTAGAATAATTCAAACAATAGTAATGTGGTAGATATTATGAGGTTTATCTCGAAAGAACTAAAAGAACTAAAAGTATAGTGTAATTCTTTCTCATAGAGATTTAAAATTTCAGGAGTAGAACATGTGGAGGGTAATATGTTTGAGCAAATTCCATCAGCGGATGCAATTCTTATGAAGGTATTTTAAAAAATTATGTTTTATTGAAATGAAAATTATGTTCTTAAATAATAAATTTTTGAGACGTTTTTGTTATTGTATTTATAGAGGATTTTGCATGATTGGGATGATGAACTTTGTTTGAAAATCTTAAAGAAGAGCTATGAAGCTATACTAGAGGATGGGAAGGTATTAATTGTTGATGCAGTCATTGAAAAGGAAGAAGGAACCAAAAGACGAGTGGAACTATTGTCTGATATGTTAATGATGGCTGCTAGCATAGGTGGAAAGGAGAGAACAAAGGATGAATTTAAGGACTTGCTTTATAAAGCAGGGTTCAAGAGTTATAGTATCATTGAATTACCTTTCTATCAAGCACTTATAGAAGTTTCTAAATAGTAAGAACTTGCTAAATAATAATAAATGGGAATATACATATAACAAAGTTTAAAACATGAGTGCTATATTCCACTAAAAAATATTGGAATAATTCAATATTTTATGTATATAAGTCACTATTATGATCTTTAATGACATTATATGACTTATTTGGTAATTTTGGTACCAAACGATTATAGATATATGTGTTACAAAGTTTTAAACTACAATTTTAATTGTGTGGAATTGATTCATTTGTAGAATAATTTTTTAAAATAGAACAATATTTCTTTTAGGATTTGATTTGTGTGTTTTAAACATCAAATATATATATGGGAAGCCGGTTTAGTTTAAATTATAATTATAATTTTATTTGTATCATTTATTTTATTGGTGTACTTGTTGATATTGTATCTCTATGTGATTTCCGTCTATATTTTGGGCCAGTTTGATGAAAGCCTAATAAACATAATAAGTCATTTATAAGTGGTATATTTTGGAATGAATTTGGTTGATCACATTATTTATCCTAATTCTATTACAATTTATTTTAATGTATTAAATGTTTCATTTGCCACTCTAAATAAGATCTAGAAGTGTTGATGTGACGTGGGTCAAATCTATACATGTATAGTTCTCAACATTATTACTTAAGAGTTTAAATTCAAAGTTACACCTTGCCAACATTTTCACTATTCATTGTCAGCCAAATTAATATGTTTGTGTTGATTTTATGTGTCATGACCATAATTTCAATATGATAACATGACACAAACTTAAGATTTTTTTTTGAAACTCACAACTTAATCTAACATCATGTCTAACATGACGACTATTGTGCACACTTGATAACATTACTCGTGTAATGTAAGCAAGCACACCACTCGAAGGCAGGGGTGAGGGGAAAATGAGGTTGCGTTTGATAGAACTTCCTTCCACACACCTTGAGACGAGGGATGGCCTAGTATAGGGTTAGGCGTGCTATGCAAGGAACCTCAAGGGAAGATCACTTAGGATTGATCCCTCTATAGGAGATTCTATTTTGAGCAAAAGTGTTTAAGTCCCCTCTAGGCAAGACCCAAAATTAGACAAAAACATCTTCAATTTTAACAACACTAATTGAGCAATCAATTTTCACAATTCAATTACCCAAAACTAAATTTCCATCTTAAATACTATGGAGTTCAAGAGTTGTCAAGGGTCCAATAGAAAGAAATTTCAAATAAATTAATTTAGCTACGATTTATCAACGTTTGACTAAACCATTATTGCTAACCAATGAATCCACCCCTAAAAAATTGAAGTTTCCAAGGAAAAATTTAAATTAATACTTGTCTTCCCAAGGGTTACTTAGTTTAAATTCTTAACCTTAGGTAGTTTAAAGGTCTGACTAGTCTTTTTAGTCAACCAAGGTTTAAATAAGGAGTTAAATTATGGATACTAAGGGGGTTTCATGATGAGTAGGCAAGAGAAAAAATAATTCACTTAACTTCCATTACACTTTTTTTGTACATTCTGTGTACAAATAATTCTTTATATGACTCATATCACTAATCTATTTAACTAGCATATATATACTATTTTAATAATATATATAAAATACGTCAAGAGATATCCTTCTTGAGGCGCCTATTGTTTAATCAAATTTTTATTATGAAAATTGAATAGGCACCTCCCTCTCAGTGTATTTTATATATATTATTAAAATAATATATATATGCTAGTAGCAGTCGCAACGCAACATGTAATATCTTAAATAAATTATTTTTTATATTTATCATATATTTTATTATAAAATTATTATAATAATTAATATATTATAATATGATAGTTAATACGATTAGGGTTAGAATTAGGGTTTGGATTAGGGTCAGGGTTTAAGTAGGTTAGGGTTAGGGTTAGAGTTAGGGTTTAATTAGGTTAGGGTTAGGGTTTTATTAGGTTAGGATTAGGATGAGGGTTAGGGTTATGGTTTAATAAGGGTTAGGGTTTGGGTTAGGGTTAGGATTAGGATTAGGGTTAGGATTAGGGCTAGGTTTATTAATTTTGTTTAGGGTTAGGGTTAGGGTTATGTTTAGGATTAGAATTAAGGATAGAATTAGGAATAGGATTAGGGTTAGGGTTTAATTAGGTTAGGATTCTAGGATTAGGGTTAGGATTGGGATTAGGGTTAGGGTTAGGATTAGGATTAGGATTAGGATTAGGATTAGGGTTAGGGTTTAATTAGGTTAGGGTTAGGGTTAGGTTTATCATCATGAATAGGATTAGGGTTAGGGTTATGGTTAAGGTTAGGGTTAGGTTTATCATCACAAATTTAGATTAGGGTTATAATTAGATTTAAAGATATGGTTATGAGTAGGGTTAAAATAGGGCTTGGTTTCAATTAGGGTGAGTGTCCAATTATAGTAAGGGTTCAATTTGGTTATGATTTTATAAATGATAAAATTTGGTTAGGGTTAGAGTTAAAATTGGGATTAGCGTTATTAGGGTTATCATTATGAAAAGGTTTATCATCATGAATAGGGATTAGGGTTAGGGTTAGGGTCAGGGTTAGGTTAGCGTTAGTGTTAGGGTTATGGTTATCATCATGAATAGGTTTATCATCATGAATAGGATTAGGGTTAGCATTAGGGAAAGGGTTATGGTTAAGGTTAGGGTTAGGTTTATCATCACAAATTTAGATTAGGGTTATTATCATAGATAAGGATTAGGGTTAGGGTTAGTATTAAAGTTAGGGTTAGAGTTATGGTTAGGGTTAGAATTATAGTTAAGGTTAATATTAGGGTTAGGGTTAGGGTTATGGTTAGTTCCTAATCCTAATCTTAATCTTAATCTTAATCCTAACCCTAACCCTAATCCTAACCCTAACCCTAACCCTAATCCTAACCCTAACCCTAATCCCTATTCATAATGATAACCATAACCCTAATCCTATTCATGATGATAAGCCTATTGGTGATGATAACCCTAACTCTAATCCTAACCCTAACCCTAACCCTAACCCTAATCATAACCCTAATATTATTCATGATGATAATCCTATTCGTGATGATGAACCTAATCATTAATAATAACCATAGTCATAACCATAACCATAACCCTAACCATAACCTTAACCATACCCATAACCCTAACCCTAACTCTATTCGTGATGATAACCCCAAACCTAATCCAAATTTTAACTATAGCCCTAACCAAATTACTATATTTATCATTTATAAACATATCCCTAACCATATTCATAACCCTAACCCTAACCCTAACCCTAATCCTTATTTGTGATGATAAACCTATTGAAGATTATAACCCTAACCCTAGCCCTAATCCTAACCCTAATCCTAATCCTTTTCATGATGATAAGCCTATTCATGATGATAAACATAACCCTAATTCTAACCCTAATCCTAACCCTAACACTAACCCTAACCCTAATCCTATTTGTGATGTTAAACCTTTTCATGATGATAACCCTGACTCTAACCATAACCCTAACCCTAACCCTAACCCTAATCATATTCGTGATGATAAACCTAACCTAATCCTAACCCTAACAATAACCCTAACCCTAATCCTATTCATGATGATAACCCTAACCCAAACCATAACCATAACCATAACCCTAACGCTAACCCTAACCATAATCCCTATTCATGGTAGTAGCCTAACCCTAACCCCTAGCCCTAACCCTGGCCCTATTCATGGTGATAAACCTATTTGTGATGTGCTTTAGCACAACCCCTAATCCCAGTTTTAACTCTAACCTGTCCCTAACATATTACAACCCTGACACCAATACTGGTATTTGTGATGATATTGAGAGCCTGCACAACCCTGGGCCTGGCCTGGCCGCACTGAGTCCTGGCCTGGCTGGCCTGGCCTGGCCTGGCCTGATCCTGGCCCCTGGCCCCTAGTCAGCACTTTCAGCGTTGATGAGCCTGTTCACGTTGATCAGAGCCTGGCCTGGTTCTTGCCCTGGCACTAGCCTGGCCTGGCCTAGTCCTGTTGGGTGATGGGCGGCGCTGGCGGTGGTGGCCTTGGCTCCTGAGCCGCGGCCTGGCCTGGCCTATTGTGATACATGTTGGGCGTTGATGGGCCTGACCTAGTCCTGGCCTGGCGTGGCTCTAGCAGCTCAGGTGTTCACAGCAATGACACAACGTGACGTAGCCATGGCCGCCAGCCTTGACCTGGCAGCCCTGGCCGCCAGTCACAAAGTTGTTGGTGATGGCCTGGCCCTATTGCGCCGACATGGCCTGGCCTAACCTGGCCTGATTGTAGTCTATTAGTGATCGGCCTGGCCTAGTCTGGCCTAGCCTGGCCTAGTCGCTGGTGATGGGCCTGTTAGTATTGATGGCCTAGTGGCCTGGCCCTGTTCTTGTTGATAAACTGTTTGTGATACAGGTAACTCTAGTTCTAGCCCTAGCCCTAGACCCCAATCATAATCCTAATCCTTCTTAACTAATCCTATTCGTGATGATAATCCTATTTGTAATGATAACCCTAACCCTAATCCTAACCATACCCATAACCCTAACCCTAACACAAACCCTAACCTTAAATCTAAGCCTGATTGAACCCTAGCCCTAACACTAATCCTAACCCTATTTGAACCCTAACCTTAGTTGAACCCTAATCATAATTGAATCCTAACACTTACCATAGTTAAACTCTAATTGAACAATAACACTTTAGAAGCGTAGTTATAACCCTAATTGAATCCTAGTTGTAACCCTAATTAAACCTTAATTAAACTCTAATTGCACCCAAATCCTAATACTAAGTCTAATTGAACTTTAATAAGATCTACCATAATTATACTCTAATTCAACAATAACACCTTTTAACCTTACTCATAACATTGATTGAATCCTAGTTGAAACCCTAACTCAACCTAATAGTAATTCTAATTGAACCCTATACTTGAACCTAACTTATTTTTTAACCTTTGATTTATTTATTTGATTTTTTAATTTATTTATACTAAAATTTTTCAAATCTTTGTGATTTATCTTTGATTTCTTTTTTGTGATCAAATATCTTTGATTTGATTTTTTTGTTTCATCAAATCTCTTTGATTTGATTTTTTTTGTTGTTTCATCAAATATCTTTGATTTTGATTTTTTTTGTTTCATGAAATCTCTTTGATTTTGATTTTTTTGTTTTATCAAATCTCTTTGTGTTGATTTTTTTGTTTCATCAAATCTCTTTAATTTTTTGTTTCATGAAATATCTTTGATTTTTTTTGTTTTATGAATTTTTTTTGATTTTGATTTTTTGTTTCATCAAATTTGTTTGATTTATTAGTAAATTATAATATTTCTTTTGCACATAATTTGGAAACTTCTTTTTATATCTAATTTAAAAAATACTTTTATATGAAATGGTAAATTTAAAATACTTACCTTCTTTTTATGTCTAATTTAAAAATAATTTAAAAACTACTTTAGTAAATTTAGAATATTTCTTTTGCTCTTGATTTTCTAAAATTTAGAAATGTCTAATTCAAAAATTACTTTTATATGAAAGAATAAATTTAAAATACTTCAATTCACAAATTATTCAAACCTTAGTCTCCTCCTAGATTAAAAATTGAATTCTCTTGAACACATGATTTTTTTTTTCCAATTCTCCAACCAAGTTAAGAAAACCTAATTTATTTCAAAGATAAAATCTTTTAATCTTACAAAATAAGGAAAGAAAAAACCCAAAAACTAAAAACACAGCTTTGAAAAAACCCCAAATTCTCCAAAATTTAATGTACAAACCCCTTGTATTCACATTTAAAACCATTAATTATATTCACTTTCTTTTCTTCTTGGTCATGGTATTCTCCCACTCAGAAACCCCTACACATCCATGATTTTGTTGGTGACAATTTTGTGAAATTGTAAATTTGACATATTAAATGTGAGCAAGATCTTAGATATATTTAGCAAATTGATAAACTAGGGCAATGCACATCATCTAGGTTGCATTAGCTTTAAGTTGGTCTTGCAAATTTACGGGTGGTTGCATTGAGATGCTTCTCCAGTTCATCATGGAAGACCCAATAGCTGTAGCAATGTGCTCAACATTGGATCCATTCTTCTCAGAACCTTCAACATACAGAAAACATATTTCATTTAGTTTCTTCTAAAGTATTGAAATGCAAAAGAAATTAGCCAAAAATTATTTTCACAACAAAAATAGGGCAAAAAATAGGACTCATTAGCTTTGATCCAAATAAATACCCGATAACATAGACATATGAAAAAAATGCATATAAAAGAATTTAGAAACAATGCCTTTCTGTAGATTGGATGGTTGAGTTTTTCCTTTTGCGTAAATCAGATGGTTGAGTTTTTAGGAAATATATATATAATCACTAAATGATCCAAACTTGATTTAGAAAATATTCATCTTAAGTTTTCCTTTCTCTGTTTCCAAAGTGAAGGTAAAACCCATCCCTAATTAGGATCTGTAATACACTCAAGCGAGGTACCCATTGGAATCTTTTCTCACGAGATTACAGATGTAGAGCTTATTATACAAATAATGCGTGTGGAAGACATTAAATAGAAATAAATACATGATCACACAGATAAATTTCTATAGATGACATATTCGTAAATTAAAAATTGTAGATAAAAGTATTTAGGAACACAACCTTTTGTGTAAATTGGATGGTTGAGTTTATAGAAAATATAGATAATCGTAACAACTTGAACCCTGGTTTATCTAAATGATCAAAAGTAATAATAATATAAAAAATTAGAAATTATAATTTAGAAAACATAGCCCATACTCTCAGATTGCAAAAAAATAAAAATAGTAATAACAATAATAATCTAGAAAACACAGTTGAATTTTGCAAGACTTGGTACCTTTTTGTTTATTCTTCTTCTACAACAGTTTGAAACCACATAAAAATTCCTTTCCTCTATAGTATTCGCCTTGGGTTTCCCTCGCTCTGTGGCCCAACTCAAGCAAACATCTATCCCTAATCCAAATCTGTAGTTCACTGCCTCCTCCATACTGAAGAGCGCTACCCAAGATATTGCTATAGGATATTACAGATGAGGAGCTTGTTGAAAGCACTACCCATCAAGATATTGTTCACAATATTGCAGATGAAGAGCTTGTTCTCGAAATCAAGAGATGAGGAATGCATAATCCACTAGATGAAGAGAAGAGGAAAAAGAAATTGAAAAATTTATTAAATGAATAAGAAAAGTGAATCAAGCAGCACAAAGCAAAAAAATACCTAAGATGAGGAGATAAGTGAAATGACATCCTCCTAGCGATGGCGCACAGTGAGAAGCTTCCATTGTGACTTGAGCATACCAAAAGTTGTGGAGATTGCGCTTCTGGAATACTCATGGAACAAATTGTAAAACTCTTGTCTTGGAGTAAGCGGGTGAAGGGTATTATATGTGATTCCTCTACTCGTCTGTAGAGGCTAGAGTCTGGCAGGATAGTGGAAGGGGTATTGGCGCCGGACTAGTCCACTGATATATCAAGGAAGCATCCAGGGGAGTCGACCAAGGTCGGCAGGCGTTTGGGTGACTCACTGAAAATCATCGCTTGCATGTCAATTTGAAAGGGTCAGCGTGTGCTTTCCAATTGTCTAATTGTAACTACCATTTCTTTTTTTATGTACTCGGGCTTTTTCCACCCTTGCTGTGACTATAGAATGCCTCTTGGTGTAAATACACTTTTCTATTTATTTATTACGTCGAGAGGCGTTTTACATCACAACAGGGGTGGAAAAGACCTGAGTACATAAAAAAATAAAAGTTAAAAAAATAAGGGAAGCCATTTAAGGGCTAGGTGGATATAACTTAATTCTTACTATTATTATATACTAAAGGAGAAAATATTTCTTAAGAGATTATACAAAATATAAATAAAGGCTTCTTTTTATTTTATTTAAAAGACATTCTTTAAAAGGGGCATGGATACCTAATTTCTAGCACCACCCTTCTAATGTAAATTGGAAATGCCTTGCATTTTTTTTTTGTGTGTTTTATGAGATGGCTGCTAAGGTGGAAATTTCACCATAAGGGAAATTATTTAATGTTTTCAAGGGCTCAAATTTAGATCCTAAGCCTTCACACAATTTCCTAAGGTGTAACTTTGGCATTAGGCATGCATAATACTATCATCACACTCCTTGTGGAAGGAAAGGATGAGAACTTGCATAAGATTTGCAATGGTAAAATAAATTGAGTTATAAGGGACATTCAAGGTGGCAATGAGGGGTTAAAGAATGTCTGAAAATAATATTATTTAAATATAGAAAGGACATGTTACTCCACATGCCCATTGAAAGAAACCCTAAAGCAAGGGCGAAACTTAAGTGATGCCCTAATTTAGATAACACATAAAATTTTTCCATTCTCCATATACTGGGGAAGGAAATGGAAGCATGGCAGCAGTGTAGGCCATGAATCGACTAGTATGGTAATTGGGACCAAATTTTGGAAGGTGTTTGAATAGGGATATTTCAACATAAATATTATTCAATGTCTATTTTTTTAATTTTTATTTTTAACTACACAATGTAGATAGAAGGAGAACAAAGTTGTCATACTACATAATAATTTATTGATTCATTTTTTTATAGGTGATATTTATAAGATGCATTATGGATGAGATGGGGAGTATTCTAGTAGTATATAATGGTTGATCTACATCTGACGATGATGCTCTCTCAAGGAAATGTTAGACAAATAATATTTATATTAAAATAACTTTGCTTATTGTATTTTATTTTATTTTAAACAACATTGTCAATAAAAAGGCTCAGGCATTGGTCATAGTTGTACCCTGATTAGAGAGGAAAAACTCTTCTTATGATAGGGATTAGGGCCATTCCCAACCCTTTTATATACCAACTTAGTTTAATACCTTTTTTTTTTAACTACTTAAGTTTTGCTAGCTTGGTCAGCTGCTTCATCCATTATGTTATTCAAAATATACATGCATTTGATTCAGAATGGGGAGATGATAACATGTTTATATACGATTAATATAATCTCATTATTTGAATTTCAACTATGCTAAATGTATGTTTCCCCCGATTTTTTCTAATCACATTTGTAATTTCACATGACAATATTTGAATGTAAGGAGCATACAATAGAAGACATCTAGTGCTAATCTCACTTTCCTATCACAATCATATTCTCAACTAAAGTACAATAGTAAGGATACATACATTTCCCCTTGAATAAGGTTTGGCTATGGATAATATACAACTTTACATTGCTTATAGTATAACCTTGATCCATATTAACAACTTAAATTCCCTACTTGAAGTATTAGTGAACACATACGTGGCAAGGTAACATTCATTTCTTATAAATTATTATAGTGCTAACTCCCAAACATTAATAACTAAGGATTTTAATATATATATTCTGTGTTTTTTTGAGTTTTTTTAGCATACTAGGATATGAACATCTAAATTTTTATTTTTCCTTATAATAGGTACAATAAAGAAAGGAACACAATACAAGTGGCATACAATACAACAAAGAATTCACAAGCTCGTGCTAATGTTTTCAATAACAATTTAAAATAAATAAACTAGTTACAAAAGAACAATAGTATAAGCTCATGTTTACAACAACAATGTGCAAATCCATAATAAAATTACTTCTAGCTTACATTGATTTTATAGGATAAGGTTTACAAGTATTCTTACATTAATAACTTGAAATGAATTTGCATGGAACAAATAGAAATATGTAGGCAAAAGCAATGGAAGTGAGTCCTCTCTAGATCATAAAACCCTTCAACATGAAATCAACCTGCACATATCACAATCAGCAAGGAAAAAGTGTATCTAAAGCCAGTGGGAGCTCACCTCCCAACCTAGGGTTGTAACAACCCATCCCAAAGCTTGGGGAAACTTAAGGTGAAAAGGTATACTTCACACCACAAGATCAAAACTATACATTTAACATTTTCACAATGGAAACACAAAGATTTTGAAACAAGTACACACACATAGAAATACAACAACAAGGATATTCATATACAAAATTATTCAATGACTCAAGGGAATGTGCATGATCATGATGGAACAAAAAGTGACAATACAAAAAAAACACATTTTTACTTTACCAAAATCACAAAACACAAAGTTGAATTTTTGGAAGGTCAGGTAAAATTTGTTTTCGGTTCAATAATACCAAACCAAAATTGATATCTGTTAGTAATGGATATCCGTTAATAAGGAATATCTGCTTTCCAAAATTATTTTTTGTCAATTTAATGTATTCAAAATGGATTTTTTTTTGTAAGAAAAAAAAATATATCTGTTTTGAAAAGAAAAATGGATATCTATTTTGAAAATCAAAACATGTATCCATTTTCTATAAGTTTTTTAGTTAATTTTATGCTTTCAAAATAGATATCCATTTTGAAAAGAAAAATGGATATCTATTTTGAAAATCCCCAAAAACAACACTTCAATAAAATGGGCATAAATTTTGTGTTACTTATCAAAATTTTGATTTTTTATAGGTGCTGTAAAGGTGATTAAGATATCTACACAATAGATAAGATAATTTTGATAGAATATGCACAAAAAAAAATTATAACTATTTTAAGTTCCTCCTTAATTTTAAAAAATTTAAATTCTCATAATTCTTGCATACAAAGTCTTCTTTTCATGTTTTTTTTGCAATAATCATCCTAAATGACTTGAAACATTAAAGTGGTAACAAATAATGGAATTTTTAGATTTTTATACTAAGGATAGTAATTTTTTTGCATAAATCATCATAGAAGGCCTCTTTTTTGTCTTTTGATCCTATGCACACCTTTTCCCAAGTTGAACTAGGAGAATATCTCTCTCTCTCTCCCTTTCCCCCTCTATCTATTTAATTACCTCTCCCTCTTTCCCCTCTCTTTCATTCCCCTCTCTACCTGTCTCTCCCCTTTTTCCTTACTATACCTCTATCTATATCTCTCCTCTCTCTCTCTCACTCTCCACCTAGCTCTCTCCCTTTCTCTTCCCCTCTATCTTTCCTAGGTTATATATATCTACATATCTCTCCCTCTTTCTATCTCTATCTCTCCTTATCTCTCTCTATCTGTATCACTCCATATTCCTATATCTCTCTACTTCTCTCTCTCTCTCTCTCTCTCTCTCTCTCTCTCTCTCTCTCTCTCTCTCTCTCTCTCTCTCTCTCTCTCTCTCTCTCTCTCTCTCTCTCTCTCTCTCTCTCTCTCTCTCTCTATTTCTCTCCCTCCCTCTCCCTCCCTCTATCTATTTATGTGATATCCCTTTTCATCAAGTTATCACTATATCTATGTCACTCATACAAACACACCCTATTTCTCCATCCATATCTCTATCTCTCTATCTATCACCCTCTCTCCATATCTCTCTCTCTCTCTCCTTATCTCTCTACACCTCTCTATTATTTGTCTCTATCACCTTTATCTCTCTCTCTTTCCCCCTCTATCTATATCTCCCTATCTCTATCTATATCTCATTATCTATACCTCTCTCTCTTTATCCCTTTCTATCCATATATTTCTCTACATCTATCTCCCTATCTTTTTATCTCTCTCCCTATCCCTCTTTATTTCTCTATATCTCCCTCTATCATTATCTCTCCCTCTCTCCCTCTCCCTCTATATATTGATCTATATCTCCCCCTCTTCTTCTCTCTCTACCTCTATCTCAATATCTACTCCCTCTCTATCTATCCCCCACTATCCCTTCCTCTTATATCTCCCTCCTCTCTATCTTCAAGCCCTGTTTCTATCTACCTCTCTATGTCTCCCTCTCTATCTCTATTTCTCTATCCATCTTCCTATCTCCATATTCCTCTATAACTCTCTATATCTTCCTCTATTACTATCTTCCCATATCTCTATATCTATATCTCTCCCTTTACCTCTCTTTATTTATATATCTATTGTCTCCTTCTCCCTCTATCTTCATCTATACCTTTCTATAGATAGAGGGTGAGTGGAGATAGAGATAAGTAGAGAGGGAATGTTAAAGCATTGGAGAGGAGAGAGAGAAGAGAGATATTTAAAGGGAGAGAGATGAAAAAGAGGGAGGGATGGAGTGATAGGTATGTAGAGAGATAAATGGGGGAGATATAGATAAGTAGAGAGGGAGGGAAGAAGGGAGAGGTATATATAGAGATGTAGGGTGGGAGGGATATAGGAAGATGTAGGTAGAAAGGGAGGAGGATGGAGATGAGGGATAAAGAGAAGTAGATACAAAGAGAGAGAGAAGTAAGGTGGGAGGGATAGAGGGAGAGGTATGATGAGGGGATATATAGATAAGTATAGAGGGAAGGGGAGAGAGACATAAGGTGGGATGGGTAGAGTGAGAGGTAGGTAGAGAGAGGGTGAGGGGAGATAGGGAGAAGTAGAGAGGGAAGGGGAGAGAGATTTACATATGGAAGGAGAGGGAGAGGGAGAGGGAGAGGGAGAGAGAGAAAGGGGAGAGATAGAGGGAAAGAGAGAGAGGGAGGAGAAGTAGATAATGAAAGATAGGTAGGGTGGGAGGGATAGATGGAGAAGTAGGTAGAGAGAGAGGGTAAGTGGAGATAGAGAGAAGTAGATATGAAAGTTGAGAGAGAGGTAGAGAGAAGAGAGAGGGTGAATAGAGATATAGAGAGACATAGATAAAGGGAGAGATAGGGAGAATGTGTGGAGGATGGAGTAAGAGGTAGGTAGAGAGAAATAGAGAGGGGAGATAGAGAGAAGTAGAGAGGGAGGAAGGGAGAAGTAGAAATAGAAAGGTAAAGTGGGAGGGATATAAGGAGAGGTAGGTAGAAAAATATGAATATGCAAATGCGAGATAAATAGAAGTAGAAATAGAGAGAGAGGTAATGTGTTCACCCTCCATCTCTCTACCTGCCTTCCTTCTATCCCTCCAACCTTACCTCTCTCTCTCTCTCTTCATCTATACTTCTCTTTATCTCCCATATAAATATTCATCTCTATCTACTTACCTCTCCCTATATCCCTCCCACCCTACCTATCTATCTTTATCTCTCCATTCCTCCATCCCTCTCTACCTCTCTCTATCTCCCCTCTCTATTTATTTCTACCTACCTGTCACTTCATCACTCCCTCATTCCCCCTCTCTCCCCCTTTAGATATCTCTTTATATCTCTCTTCACCCTCTCTCTCCTCTCAACCTCTTTCTCACCTTCCATCTCTAATTTTTTATATCTCCACTCAACCTCTCTCTCTACCTACTTATCCCTCTATCCCTCCCACCCTACTCTCTCATTACCTACTATAGTGTAGGAAAATGTATCCTTTATATTTTAACTCTTTGTTTGGGCTCTCCTAGTTAAATGGACTTAATATTGCCTTTATTAAGTGTTGTTAAAAGTATTTATTTACACTTTCACACTTATTTAGGTCTCCTTTAATAAATTGAGCTTTATTATACCTTAATAAACCCTTTTATGCATTTACAAGCCTAATAATTGCAATTTCTGAAGGGGAAACCTAATAGAAATGAATGCCAAAACCTTATACTTTACATTGGAGAATGTGTGTTCTAGGTTTAGGGACTTGAGATCCATTTTCCCATGGGAAAATGGGTCCTCCCTAAGCCTTAGCAACCCATTTTTAATTATGTTTTTGGAGGGATCTTAAGGTTTCTAAATTCAAATTTTGATTGTCGGCTTGTAATGCTTAATTTTTTAGGTAATTAAGGTTACATGTGTATAAATACAAGGTTATTTTTAATCAAGTTAATCCTAAGAAGCTAAGAAATTCAATATCATATTCTCAAGAAATAAGATTACTTTTAGGAGCATTCAAGAGCATTATTATTAGATATTCATTCTAGCAATCAAGATCAATTCATCATGTCAAAGTATTCTTCCATCATGCATGTTATTTGAGCTAACATTGTGATGTAGGTTTCATGATCAAGTGAAGCATTTAAAATCACTATTTCAAGCAAATTCAAGTATCAAGATCCACATCCATTGAAGCCTTTTCATTCAATTTGCAAACCTTTATTATCAAGATCCATTAAGGGTTTGTTGAGTGGTAACCTAGCATTGTTCATTTTTCATTTCCTCCTTCATGCTATTTCATTTCATTTCAAGGTTTAATTACAAAAATGGGGTTTGACCAAGGAAAAACCCCATTCACCAAAAACAATCATTTTTCTCCTTTATATGTGTATTTGTAGATTTAGGTTGAAGAAATTTTGAAGACCTATTGAAGAGAAAAATTGAAGAAGTTGTCAAAGTTGCAAAAGTTGTCATCTTTTCATAGAAACTCATCTACAAAATTCATTTCCAACTTTTTGACATTGAAACTCAAAAATATTGGAAGCTACCGATTTGCATCAGAGGCTCTCGAGAGTTGAGAAAAATCCTTGAAGGTGGACCCGTTCGACCTAGGGTGAATTAGTCTCTAGTTTCTTTCTGAAACAACCTTTTGGTGATAGGTGCATGCTCTTCTACCTTTCTTATATTTGCACTTTATCAATGGTTTTTGTTTTTCATATAGTTTTTCTTCATATTGCAAGTTTGAATTTGCATGATTGGATTGATTTGACATATTTATTTATCTCACAAAAGTGTTGTTTAGTCCATTTTATCCTTTTACCCCCATACCTCAAATCATAAGGAAATTAGTAGACCCCTACTTTGGGTTGATTCACCTAAGGGTTGGTAGTCAATTCAAGGTAGTGATCTCATTTCCTAATGAGATAAAGGTGATTAGGCTCATCACACCCTTTCCATCATTTCATATTGGTGAACCTATAATAATCCCCTTTATATCATTTTGGTGAACCTGACTTTCTTACACTATAAATATTTTTAGTTTGGAGTCCATTGCATTCCTAGATCTATATTTGCATCCTTTTGAATTAGGTTTGAAATTTTGGATCTTGCATGTTGACATTAGTTTTCATTTTCATTTTACAAGGTTAAAAGTGCATTTTTGCATACTTAAAAATTTGAAAAATCATCAAAATTTGTATATTTTTTCATTCATTTCACATAGTGCATTCATACTACTGCATATTCAAACACTAAAATCAAAAAATTGAATCAAAATTGCATATCAAATTAGGTCCCCTATCTTGTCATTTATCATTATTTTACACCTGCATTTAGACATAATTTTCTAGAAATCTGAAATTGAACTTTCCAGTCTCAAACCAGAATCTAAAAACCCTAGAATTCATCTCAAAATTTTGAATTTTGATTTTTTAAAACCCTAGGCTAAGACCCATTTTCCCTAGGGAGAATGAGTACATGATTATGATTGTTTCTATTTTTTTGGGCATTGAAAACTCTATTTCTACCTTTTTTGTTTCTATGTTCAGTCACTTGTTTCATTTTCCACATTTTTTCTTATCTAAAATCTTGCATTTTAAGTTTAAAATTTTCAAAATCAGTACATTGATTGAATTCAAAATTGCATTTAAAATACATCATTTTAAGGTTTTTTCATAGCATAATAAAAAAAATTTCCTTGTTTGAAATATGAAAAGTATTCTCTTTTTACATTTTTGCATTTCTATTCCTATTTTAGGTGTCCTTTGTATTTCGTTTCCTAGCCATCTTGGGTGCACACTAGGTTCAGTGAAACTTGTATGAGCTTTACCACTTGGTGTCCTATTACCAATATTGTTGTGAGACATACCTCTAGACTCATGCCATCCCGCACTTCTACATCCACCATGGATCTTGGGTTCTCTAGCTCTTTCACTCATAGTGTTGACACTAGTCAACCCTCCATGGACCATACCTTTCACACCTTATTTCCCATGATTTCATTTCTTACTATCAATGTGACTAATGTTGATGAAACTATTAAAATATTGAAATAATACACATATAAAATAAAAAACTCTATAAGTCAAGGTGAGCATGCGATTAAATTGATTACTCTCATTGATAACTATGGCAACGAAAAAAGTATCCCTTTTCCTTGCTTTTTTGGGCCCTCCTTGTTAACTAAGCTTAATGGTACCTTGATATAGTGTTTTAATGTGTTTGACACATTCACATTAAGTCTTGGGCCCTTGTGAACTAATGAACTTAAATGTTACCTTGTTATAGTGTTGTAACACACTTTCACACTTTTCTAAGGTTTTTATTAATTAACTGAACCTAATAAATATCTTTTCAACCTTAATCATGCCTTATTTAAAGTGTTGTAACACAATTTCACACTTTTTTATGGTTTTGATTAATAATTGGGCTTCTTTATGCTTTAATTGGCCTTACTTTGCATCCACAAGCCTCACTTAATGCATCTTTTCAAGGATAATCCTGACAAAAATCAACATCCAATCATAATTTAGGTGTTTACAGGTTGTGTGGCCTAGATTTAGTGATCTAGGAATCACTCACCACTTTGGGAATATAAGTCACACCTAGGTTTTTGGGTCCTGAACCTGGTTTCACACCTTTCTAAGCATTTTTGAAAACAGTCCCATAAATTATGCCTAATGCGACTCATTCGCCACCTTGGGAAAATGATTCTCGTGTGGCCCAAAATCAAAATTAATTCAATTTTTTGGTGGGATTTTATCCTCCTAGATCTGATATTGACTTGTAGTGTTGTAATTTTAGGAATTCTTGCATAATTAAGTATAAATACAAGGTTCTTTCACTCATTTTTCACATAATAATTTTGTGAGAGAATTCAAGGGTATATTATCAAGCATTTTATAGCATTATTCAAACATCAAGTATCATGTCAAAGATTTCATGCATCATGTTTATTTTTGAGCTAGCAATTGTGATATAGGGTTTTATGATTCAAGATAACATTTCATTCAAGATCTATCACATTCAAGCAAGAATCAAGGTCTACATCCATTGGAGCCACTTCATAGGGTTTGGTGAGTTGCAACATCTTATTTTGTTCATTCATCATTCTCCATTCCTATTTCATATTATTTCAAGGTTTTATTACCAATAAGGGGTTTGACCAAGGAAAGCCCCTATCCACTAACAAAACAACATTTTCCCCTCTTTTTAGTGTGTGATTTGTAGGTTTATATCGAAGACACATTGAAGAGAAAGTTTGGAGAAATTTTTCAAAGTGCCTAAAATTGTGAAAGTTGTCACCTTGCATTGGAGATACTTGGAGGACTTCCACGGGTTACAAATTTGGGTTTTAGATCTATAAATCAATTGGAAGCACAAAGTAGACCTTAAAGGCCAGATTCAAACCTTAAAGTTTTAGAAATCCCTAATTGGAGTGATTCACCACTTCTAGCATATGAGTCCGAGTTTAGGTCAAAATGCAGATTTCTACAAATTTGGATACCCATTTGCCAGATTCCTATTTCTTCCTAGAAACCTAGATCTGGGAATGATTCACCTAGCTTGGTGTATGAGTCTAGTCAACATTAAAGTTAGGATTTCTAGACTTCAAAGCTCCATCCAGTCATCTTCATATTTCTAGGTGCACACATTTCATCTTGAAACTTTATGTTTTGTTTTACATACTTTTCTAGGTCATTTAGTGAAGCATTGCATCATATTAGGGTTAAGTATTACATTTTGCATTACATTTGTCTTCCCAAGCCCTAACTTGGTGATGAACCCCTCATTAATCCCTAAACATACCTTAGGATAACTTATTGTCGAATCTCTTCCTTCGTTCTTTATTGGATTGAGATCTCTAAGGTGTCCTTAAGTGTAGCAAATGTGACATAGGAACCCTACCCTTGTGATCCATTCCTCAAAGGTGGGGATTACTATTTTTGTTGCTACATTTTGGTGAGCCTGACTTTAGAACACCTTAATTTTGATTTGGATTACATCATCATCCTAGATTTTTCTTGCATTGACTTTGCATTAGGGTTTGCATTAGTTAATTGGTATTCCAGGGTTTCTAATTCTTGCAAATTAGTGAAAGGGAATATAGATTGTATTTTTTCATCTCAAATCATTTAAAATCATATAAAATCTGCATTTACACTTAGGGTTACACATCATACAAAATAAAAGGCATAAAAATCACTTAAAATTTATTGAAAATTGTGCACAAATCCCTCATTAGGACTCATATGCCCCTCTTGGTGATTTATTCCCAGTGCACATTAGAAACCGCCTTTTACAACATTAAAAACCTTATTTTTTCACATCTATTTACTGTCATTAATTATCTGTTTTATTTGGTTGAGTTTATATTACATGCATTTCATAAAATCTAGCTTAAATTGGTCTATTTCATGCATTTCTTAATTCTAAATTGGCATTTAAAATATTTCATTTTCAAATCATTAAATTACCTTGTTTGAAATTAGAAAATTGCATTTCATTCTAGGTCTTCTTATTGCATTTTGAGTTTTCATACATTATTGTTCACAAATGTTAGTTTCAGCATTTTCCAAGTTTGCAAAGAAAAATTTAGTCAATAAGCATGTTAGTCATTCATCCAATACATTCCCTAGTTATGAGTCTCTTAGTGCAAGAGAGTGAAATGTTGAAAATTTCCTTAAACCTACACCCCCTCTTATCTCTCCTATTTGTGGAAATGATGTGATAGAAGAAGATGAAAATATAGACAATCCTAATGGTCATAGTTTCTATTCTCCTAATATCTCTCCTACATGTGACAAAGGTATTTTGGTGTTAGAAACACTCATTGAGAACCATGAAATTTTTGAAAGCTACTCTTCTATAAACTCTCGTACATTGGAAGATATTTTAGCACAAGATATAATGACATCATAGACACATTTCTAAACATTTCCTTACCTAGTTTCCATTCCCCATTTTCTTGTGAGAATGATTTAGTGGAAGAGGATGAGATTGCAAATGATGAGGATATGCTGGTGTTAGATGATCAAACCTTTAAGGTCTATAACAATCCTCTTTATGATCCTTCCCCTACCTATCCTATTTTGGATGACAATAGGGAACAAAGGAATGAAATCATAAATGACCATGAAACTTATACTTGTTCTTCTCCTAGTATCTCTAGTAGTTGTGAAGAAGATAATTTGATTGATGAAAGTCATGAGAATATTAGTTGTCCCTCTTCACCTAAGGAAACCCTTATTGAGCAAGACAATTCAAGCATTGATCATTCCCCTACTTGCGATGAAGTGATTTTGGAAGAACCAATCCTTGAATGTCAAGAACATTTGGTTGATAGTTCTCCTAACAACTCTCCTCCTAGGGAGGATATCATGGTGCAATAGAATGACAACAATAGTAATGTGGATTACTTAGGTGATGTTAAAAATATGATTCTAGATTTCCCTTTATTAGAAATACATCAAACCAAGACTATTAGGGTTATGAATGCGCAAGTTCCCATTAGACCCCCTTGACTATTGGACCTCCTACATATCTTGTGGGACATCCTAAGAATCCTCTAATTCTTTACCCACCATTACACAAACAAAAAAATAAAAAAAACTTGAACTTATCCTCTACCCACCTAAGAATAATTTTTCACAACAACCAAGTCATAATACCATTGCTCATACATATAACAATAGAAAAAATACACAACCAAGACAAACACCTTCAACATCCCTCCCATTGCTTAAACCTATCTTACGAAGTCCTCCTCGTTTTACTCCATAAAGTGGAAATGAGTATTCACCTAATTATCACATTATGCTTCAAACAACCTTGCAACAAGTTCCTATCCCTTCTAATGGTAATAGTTCAATACAAGGGAAGAGGCATAAAGCGAACCTTTGTTGATAATGGATCAACCCTTAATGTGTGTAGTGTGATACTTTTGTATAGGCTTGGTGTGGATAGATAAAAAAATTCAACCTGCCTCTTTATCCATTAGTGGATTTGATAATGTGGAAAATAAATTGTTTGGTGTGATCACTTTACCTATTACAGCTAGAGAGGCCACATTAGAAACACCAATCCATGTTATGCCTAACAATATTTCATATAATATAATTTTTAGGGAGACCATAGATTCACAAAATGAATTGGGTGCCTTGTACTTTGCATCATATCATGAACTATTTCTACAACAACAAATTGTACATACTCGAAGCTGATCCTGAATCAAATAGTTGTTTAAACATTGAGAAAAGCAAGGAAAATCCTTTGAAAACATTAACACCAACTACACAAGTAGAACCCATGCAAGAAAAAAAAAAGATAGATGTCTTAAACCCTTCATAATGATATCACTAAATGACTTGGGATCATTGGATTTTGACTCAACATTCATGGGAGAATAGAATATCATAAACAAAGTATCTAAAAAGGGAAAATAAAAAGTGGTAATGTTAACAAAAAATTCGGAAGACCCTTCGAAAGAATCCACCTCAATCACTTTAGAACAAAAGACAAACAAATACACAACAAACTTTGATGAATTTAATGTAGACACGTAAAATGTACAAATTGATCCCATGCATTTGATCCTGATTTACTAACATCAGTTCATCCTGAATCATCTCCTTTGCTAAAAAATTAATTGAATAATCTTTATTTGATTAAATTCATCATATTTCATCTTTTAATTAAATAAATCAATTTTATCTAATTAAATCACCATCTCCTATTAATTAAATAAATTATTATTTTTAATTAATCCTATTCTCTCTTTTAATTAAATAATTCATTTTATTTAATTAAGTTCTAAAATTCATCTCCTTTAAATTAAATAAATCAATCTTTATTTGATTTATATCTATCACCATCCTCTTGAATTAAATAAATCAAACTTTATTTAATTAAGTCTAAAATCATTATTCCTCTCATTTTGATTTATTTAAATCCTAAAATCTAAGTCAAATTGTCAAATCAACTATTCTTCATCAAAATTAATCAAATCCTGATTAATGCTAACACTAATCACTCAAATCCTCTAGATTTTGCAACTTGCACAATAAATCAATTTATTTTATTTATTAAATCTCTTTCATTCAAAAGGGCATCAAATTTGGAATATTATTCAAATTCAAAAACTCCCCCCAAAAGGACTTGTACATCTGACGAGGCATTAAAAGCCTCTTACACGTCCTTTTCCTTGAGCCAAGTGGCATTTACTCCATTTTCTTCTCCCTCCAACATGTCACTTCCTCAAATTTGAATTTCCACCTATTTGCATTTATGTGCACATTCATCAAAATGTGCTCCACCTTTTTCCACTCACATGTTGACAAGTGGCATTATGCTATTGGTTGGTGTTTGATCCCACATTCATCCCTTTTGATTATTCTTGCATCATTATATTCTATAAATAGAAGGATCTTCTATTAATTTTGGGGCCACAAGTTTATGCAATATCATTATCTTCAAGTTTTTAAGTAATTTTCATCCATTTTCATCAAGGATCAACTCTCATCATTCAAGCTTAGAAGGAATTGGGAAAGGGTTATTTTCCATATCAAAATAGAATGAATTCCCCCATGGGATTGAGAGTTTGTTTGTTTTGAGCAAGATTAGATAACTTTTATTTGTCTTCTTCATGCTATTTATTGTTATTGATATTTTAAATGAATCTTATCGGGAATGATGTTTCTAACTTGCATGATGGACTAATATTGTGTTTGTTGCTTGTGTTTGTGCAGGTATAGGATCACCATTCACATTTTAGCACTAGAGGGAGGGAAAAAATTGCAAATCTAACACATTTTTTTGGTCAATTTCATTATTTTTTTGACAGGTCTATTTGTTAATCTCTTTTACAACACATATGCAAGATCTTTTGATGCATCTAGGCTCTATTATAGTGCATCCGCGACATCCTCCGATGCATCCAGACTCTATTACAGTGCATCTGCAAGATCTTCTGACACATCTAGGCTTTGTTATAGTGCATCCATGGCATCTTTCGATGCATCTAGGTTTCGTTATAATGCATCTACGAAATCTTTCGATGCATCTAGGCTCCATTATAGCACATCCATGACATCTTCTGACGCATCTAGGCTCCGTTATAGAGCATCCGTGATATCTTCTGACACATCTAGGATTTGTTACAGTGCATCCATGACATCTTCTAGTGCAACTAGGCTCTATTATAGTGCATCCGTGATGTCTTCCACGCATCTGTGTGTCAAGTGTTTTTAAACACTTTGGAAGCACTTATAATTCCATCTCAAGGATTTTGTTACTTTCAGTTTTAGGACTCAATAATTTTTATTTAGGCTTAAAAAAAGAACAATCAAAAGGATTAAAAATAACTTTAGGAACTTACTAGAGGTTATTTTTGGGGCTAAAATTGAATAAGAAATCTTCACATTTCAATCTCGGTGCTTAAAAAGAATCCATTCTTGCTTTGAAGGTTAAAATGAACACGTGTCCTTTGTGTTTTGCTATCTTTTACACAAAATTAATCTCATTTAAAAGGGCATATGCACTTCTCTCATGCTTCACGACGATCTTAAGAATCAAAAGTACTTTTGGTGACATTAAGTTGTATAAAAGATTGCCTCCATATTTCAATTTGGGCTCTTAAAATTGAACACATTTTATGAGTGTGAGTTGAGTATATTGCATGTGTTCTCTCTTTGTTTCTAAATGAAGATCGATCGAACTACAGATGTGCATGCTTTCTTTTTTTTACCTTTAGAGGGGCCTGCCTAAGACCAATTTGAAGGTGAATCCAACCATTTTTTCACTTAGGCTGGTATACAAATGGATAAGACTAAATCATCAAGTCCTCGTAGTATGTAGGCCTAAGCCGTACAATGTCTTTTAGAATGGGGTACTACCTTTAAAAATATAAGAGCCCCTAGTAGGATTTACTAAAGCCTTTAGTGGCTTGCTGGATGATTGCAAGGTGCCACGCCCCCAATCACCCTTACTAAGAACCAATTTGTTTAGAAGCCCAAATCCATATCTATTTGATGGTGCAAGATGGTCATTATGAAGTCGTCCCACGTTTTTATAGCTCTTAGTAGAGATGAGAAATATGCCATGGGATTTTTATGGGTATTAAAGCTTGGATGACCTGAGAAGTGTGTTCCATGGAGGGGAGCTAGTGTGTTCAAGATTCTAATCATCCGCTAAGAGTAGGTGTGGTTGGATTTATCCAAGTGGGAACTCAACAAATATTGTCTCTTGACTATCCATAGGGTTGTGCACTATTGTGGAACCAAAACACTTTACTTGGATTTAAAACATTGGAAAAGAAAACATTCAACATGAACATCAAATTTTAGACCTTTTAGGAGGTGTTGGAACTATAAAATTTGATGATTTTACATGTTTGATTTTACTCATAAATTTCCAGATTGGTCCTACCATGTGCATTTTTCACCCATATTTTACCCATATGGTCCCATAATTCCATTTGAGTCTTGCATAATTTACATCCGGGTTTATATTGGCATGAGAATGCCAAGGTCTCTCCGATCCATTTTTCTGATAAACGTTTGTGTTGCCTATCGGCAAGACGTTTCTGTTGTCATGGCGATTTGATTTTTATTTATAGGCACCGTTCGACAGGACTTTTCCGTGGTCTCGATGACAGAGGATGATACACATTTCGGCAGGAGTGGGGTTGTCGGGGTAATGTCTCACTGAAGGCATCATGTCTCACTGACTGGCTTGAATGAGGATACATCGGCAAGAGTTGCGGTGTCGATATAAGGTCATGGTGAACTCTTGTGGTCTCACTGAACAAGTACATTATGGGATCTCTTCGGCCAAAAAAGTTGTTTTCAGTGTGAGGTCATAGCGAGGTCCTATTATCTCACTAACCTTCGGTGGAAGGATTGACTTATCGACATGAGTTAAAAGCTTTGGTGAAATGTCATAGCGATCTCGTGGTGTCCTACCGACTTGGCGCAAGATGACTTATCGGTATGAGTTACTGACATTCAGAGGGAGGTCTTAGCGACTTTGTTGGGTCTCACCGATAAAGAAGGAAAAAGGTCTCTGTCGGTATGAGAATTGAATTCTCTTGGCGATCTAAGGTGTTCGGGTTGTTTCGATATGACACAATATAATCTATGGGAGGTCTGCCCGATGTTGGTATGTTATAGTGACCTGCTTGGGACAGATGGACTCATCGGCAAGAAAAACCTTATGTCATGGCGACCAAAATGTATCATGTGGACTTTCGGTGAAACATGGGGAAATCTATATAGCATCTCCCTGACTATATATTTTCTTGGCGAAGGTGAATGTTGGGCACATCTCGGTGAGAAAGACTCTTGTGTCTTAGTGATTGAAACAAATATAATAGAAATGTGATCTCGGGGAAACATAAAGGTATTCGATATGGTTTTTCTCGACGACAAAAAGTCATGGCGAAACACAGGGACCAAGGGAACGGTCAACGTTATAATTTCCTTCAGAATACTTTCTAGATGTCTCAGCGAATGATTAATAAAAATTCAAATGCTATTGGCCGACATGTGAATGTAAAATATTGTTGCAGGATAACATGAATTGAGCCCAATTTCTACGGTTGTCTGACATGAATTTGGAAGTGATATGATTCCTAATACTGGTGTATAAATAAGCATTCCCAATTGTAAATGAAATAGGAGATGAGATTTTAGAATAGATACAGCAGGTAGATTAGGGATGGACACAATATAATAAAGTTCTCATATCAGAGACTATGATGCATGTTTTCAAATGGCGATTTCAATGAAAAGAAGCTGGTGTGGCAGTTTATTTCTAGTGTCAATTGTTTGTTGAGTTTATTGAAAAGTATTGCTAAGCTGTCTCCAAGTTGATTCTTTCTGGTTGTTTAAATTGATATAACAAGTTTATTTTCAGTTTATCAGTGCACATTTGCTATAGCTATGTGGTTAATTAACTGGTTCTCTCAAGAAGAGATTAAATCCTTTTAGTTGATCATAGTAATCAGGGAGATTCATCTGGATTATGAAAGTAGAGCTTAGTAGTCATAGTCCTGCATGTTTATACAAGTTATAAACATAACATATGCCAACAATTTGATTTTCTGCCAGAATAAGTTGCCCACTTATGTTTCATTTGACTCTGCATACCCAATAAGGCACTAGTCTCTGCATTTCATCATTTGGATTCATTCAATTTCTTTACATCTGTCAATTGAGCATTTTAGGATTTAGATCAATTGCTATTTGTATCAAGTTTGGATTCATTTTTTCACTTCCATCTGCCATTGTGGAAAAATCATTGCAAGAAGGGTAATCATAATTCAAGTCTACTTCATTTAGATAGGTACACCCGCCTAGGTTTAGCAACACCTAAAGAGTAGAAGGTTGAATTCTTTTGACCTTGTCTGTTACCCTGGAACGTATCAAGAGATTGGCAGCCTCTTGAGGCATCTTTCCTACATTTTTGAGAGCTAAAAAATTGGCAACTCTGTTGGGGATTACATTAGAAAATTCGGTTGAAGACCATCATATAGAGTCATTGAAGAAAATGATATAATTTGAGAAGTTTTAGAAAGAGTGATTCCGCTGGGGAAAAGATCAGAAATAATCATTTTCCTACTTTTGGGAAAGTAGGTGGCATCTTTGAAAAGGATTGATGAAGAATGGAATTTGTGTATGGAACAAATGAATACACAAATGCAGGCAGGCATTGGATTCCTCAAATGCTTGATAGTATGATTGGAAATTTTCACAGTGGAGGCAATGCATATCATGTACAACAAAATACATACTCACCACAACCACCTCATGGTCAATAGTATGTGCCACATCCTCTTACACATCACAATAGTCTGATGTACTAGTATCAGTACCCACGTGGTGCCCCCCTCATCAATACACAACACTGATCAAACAGTTTGATTTGGCAGGGATTCAATTATCCCCTTATCCAATGGATGGCAATTGGAGAAGTCTTGTTCCAAAGTTTATAGGGAGTGATGCAATCACTGCTGAAGAGAATTTAAGAAGTTTCAATGCTTTCATCCAAGATTTGGGTGTTCCATATGAAGATTTACACATGAGGCTATTCATGATATCACTTATTGAAGATGCTAGGGATTGGTTCAACAGCCTACCAGCAATCTCTACTAATTCTCTCCAAGAATTTCAGGGTCAATTCCTCGAGCAATTTGGGAATCTAAGTGCACTAGATGCTGCTCTTCATGAATTAATACACATTCAGAAAGATCAAAATGATACAATTTATGATTTTAATTGGAGATTCAATAAGTTGTAGAATTAAATACCTCCTGGATCAAAGTTGCCAGATTTTGTAGCACTGAGTATTTATTTGAATGCATTTGATCCTAAGGTGGGGTATGAATTGAGAAATAGATTCCCAAGAGATTTGGCCGAGGCTCAGAAAATAGCACTGACATTTGAAAACAATAGGAGGGCTGCAGGGATAATTGATAAAAGAGACAATCCTAAGGTTCCTCAGCAAAGCAACAATTATTAGTACAGATAGGAGAACACATACATGAATGAAAGGCTGAGGTTGCATGACATGCCTTATAATACAGACTAGAAGGATAGAAAACCTATAACAGCTAGGCCTAGAAGCAAAGAAGCTCCTGATCCATTGACAAAGGGGAAAACCTGTATGGTAAGTAACAATTACTTCTATGAATTTTGTGATGAGCCACATTCCCTAGATTATTGTGTTGTAGCCCAAATAATGCAAAAAGAGGGAATGCTGATGGGAAACAATGGAGAAGATCACACAGTATATTTGACTTCAAATACCTTTCACCATGTTGTGGAGAGGTACTCATCTTCAGAGGATGAAGGTTATCAATATAATGTTACAAATCAAAAATAAAATATCCATATGGTTGAACAACAGATCCTTTCTGACTCTCAAGAAAGTTATACAGAACCACACCTTGTTGAAATGCCAACTCAATACAGTATGAGGAGACTTACTGAAGAAGAGATAGAAAGACTAACTATTGTTGCAGTTGAAGAAGAAAAGAGTTGTGATAGGGAAAGCAGTGCATGTTGTGAGGAATCCAGTGAATATTCAGATTCTGATGATGAACTTGTGGATTTTGATCTGTAGTCAAGGGATTCTTCTACCTCTTATGAAGATCAGGATGAAGAGGCAATGGGAAATATTGATTCATCTGATAGTAAGTATACAATACCTCTATTTGTAGCTGAAATCTATGAAGACACATTCGATGAGGAAGAGATATGTACATTTGAAAGTGATTTCCAAAATTTTTCAAACCCATTGTATGATGAAGAATTAAAAGAAGATCAGATGATATTTTGCAAAGGTATGTCCAAGAATGAACTTCAGGTATTTGCAAATCCACTTTATGAAAGAGAGGAGATAATTTTAGACAAGAAAAATCATGGAATAAATGATTACGCTGATAATGTTTCTGATTTTTTATTCTCTAATGATTTTGGACTTCTTTTTGATGATGATAAAAGTGAGGAATGCAACTATAGTGATGAAAATGTTGAGACTTGTTCACTTTTTAGTGAACCGATTGCAGATTTGTTAACTCCTAAATGTCAAGGATGTGCACATGAAGGTGATCTTGAAGTTTTGTGTCCAACTTACATTTGTTTTGATAGTGAAAGATCTTTGTGTAAAGATTCTTATGACTCCCTGTGCATTTCTTGGAATGATGGTGAAACCTTTGGTGTTGATAAAAAATCTATGTCCATTCAGGATGAGGTATGTGATTTTGAAGTTCCTAATTCATATGGAAAAGACTTTTACACTAAGGATGATAAAGGTCCAGATTTGATTGATTCACATATGTGTGGTATTGAGGATATGGGTCATAATCAAGTATTGTCACCAAATAAAGATACTGAAGAGGTGCAAAAGGCTTCATATTTGTTTGTTTCAGAAAATGTTGGTCTGACATAATTTTTTGGTTCTCAAAAGAAGCACTTTGATTGTGAATTTTACACCAAGGATGATAGAGGTCTAGATTTGATTGATTTGCATATGCGTGTTATTGAGGATATGGGTCATAATCAAGTATTGTCCCCAAATAAAGATACTGAAGAGGTGCAAAAGGCTTCAGATTTGTTTGTTTCAGACAATGTTGGTCTAACATAATTTTTTGGTTCTCAAAAGAAGCACTTTGATTGTGAATTTTCAATACAGTTGGGAGAATGCTTTATTATACATAACAATGAGAAAAATAATGAGGAATTTTGCATTGAATATATTTGCATTTTGTATGTTGAAAATAATAGGGGTTTGTCCCATGATGATGAAGAATTTGAAATGCAGGATGATGTAGGGATTTTGGGCCAAACTAAGCATGACGATTCTCTAAAAACTTGCAATAACAGTGACAGGAAGGATTGTATGAATGTATTCAAGAAGAATTTGATGATCTCAAGAAAAAACCAAGTATTTTATAGGGGAAGTGTGGTTTGAGTTTTAGGTCGTAATAGCTCAGAACAGGTGAAGTGGAAACATAGAGGATTAAGGGTTGCCAGTGCATGGAAAACTCTTGCTTATCCTCTTTAAAATTATTTTCCATGCACAGTAGTTTAGGATTTTTCTCATCTCCATTTTGCATTCACTTTCCTTTAATTCCATTATGTTACATGTCCATTTCCATTTTTGCTCACTGCTCATCATTTTGTGTCTGGTCTGCTCACCCAAAGATCTGGATCCTTGCAATGATTTTACTCTCATTCATCCCCAGATGGAGCCACTATTGGAACTATAAAATTTGATGATTTTACATGTTTGATTTTACTCATAAATTTCCAGATTGGTCCTACCGCATGCATTTTTCACCCATATTTTTCCTGTATGATCCCATAATTCCATTTGAGTCTTGCATAATTCACATCAGGCTACATATTGGCGTGAGAATGCCAGGGTCTCTCCGATCCATTTTTCTAATAAATGTCTGTGTTGCCTATCGGCAAGATGTTTCTGTTGTCATGGCAATTTGATTTTTATTTACAGGCACCGTTCAACAGGACTTTTTTGCGGTCTCGGCGACAGAGGATGATACACATTTTAGCAGGAGTGGGGTCATTGGGGTAATGTCTTACCGAAGGAATCATGTCTCACCGACTGACTTGAATGAGGATACATCGACAAGAGTTGCAATGTCAATATAAGGTCATGGTGAACTCTTGTGGTCTCATCGAACAAGTACAATATGGGATCTCTTTGGCCAAACAATTTGTTTTCGGTGTGAGGTCATAGCGAGGTCCTATTATCTCACCGACCGACGGTGGAAGGGTTGACTTATTGGAATGAGTTAAAAGCTTCGGTGAAATGTCATAGCGATCTCATGGTGTCCTACCGACTTGGTGCAAGAGGACTTATCAGTATGAGTTACTGACATTCAGAGGGAGGTCTTAGCGACTTCGTTGGGTCTCACCGATAAAGAAGGAAAAAGGTCTCTGTCGATATGAGAATTGAATTCTCTTGGCGATCTAAGGTGTGTTCGGGTTGTTTCGATATGACACAATATAATATACGAGAGGTCTCCCCGATGTCGGTATGTTATAGCGACCCGCTTGGGACAGATGGACTCATCGGCAAGAAAAACCTTATGTCACGGCGATCAAAATGTATCATTTGGACTTTCGGTGAAACGTGGGGCAATCTATATAGTGTCTCCTTGACTATATATTGTCTTAGTGAAGACGAATGTTGGGCACGTCTTAGTGAGAAAGACTCTTGTGTCTCAGCGACTGAAACAAATATAATAGAAATGTGATCTTGGGGAAACATAAAGGTATTTGATATGGTTTCTCTCAATGGAAGAAAGTCATGGTGAAACACAGGGACCAAGGGAATGATCAACGTTATAATTGCCTTCGGCATACTTTCTAGATGTTTCAACGAATGATTAATAAAAATTCAAATGCTGTTGGTTGACATGTGAATGTAAAATACTGTTGTAGGCCGACATGAATTGAGCTTGATTTCTACGGTTGGCTGACATGAATTTGGAAGCGATATGATTCCTGATGCTAGTGTATAAATAATTTGTAAATGAAATAGGAGATGAGATTTTAGAATAGATACATTAGGTATATTAGGAATGGACACAATAGAATAAAGTTCTCATATCAGAGACTATGATGCATGTTTTCAAATGGTGATTTCAATGAAAAGAAGCTGGTGTGGCAGTTTATTTCTGGTGTCAATTGTCTGTTGAGTTTATTGAAAAGTATTGCTAAGCTATCTCCAAGTTGATTCTTTCTGGTTGTTTAAATTGATATAACAAGTTTATTTTCAGTTTATTAGTGCACCTTTGCTGTATCTATGTGGTTAATTAACTGGTTCTCTCAAGAAGAGATTAAATCCTTTTAGTTGATCATAGTAATCAGGGAGATTCATCTGGATTAATAAAGTAGATCTTAGTAGTCACAGTCCGTCATGTTTATACAAGTTATAAACATAACATATGCCAACAATTTGATTTTCTGCCAGAATAATTTTCCCACTTATGTTTCATTTGACTCTGCATACCCAATAAGGCACTGGTCTCTGCATTTCATCATTTGGATTCATTCAATTTCTTTACATCTGTTAATTGAGAATTTTAGGATTTAGATCAATTGCTATTTGTATCAAGTTTGGCTTCATTTGTTCACTTCCATCTGCCATTGTGGACAAATCATTGCAAGAAGGGTAATCATAAGTCAAGTCTGCTTCATTCAGATAGGTACACCTGCCTAGGTTTAGCAGCAACTAAAGAGTAGAAGGTTGAATTCTTTTGACCTTGTCTGTTACCCTGGAACGTATCAAGAGATTGGAAGCCTCTTGAGGCATCCCGCATGCATTTTTGAGAGCTAATAGGAGGAGCAAATACCTTTGAAAAAGTTCAAGTGCTATTGCTTTCCCTAGGGATTCTATCCTCAGAGGCTTCTAAGTATTTGAACTTATATCTACATTTTCTCTTACTAAAGTCAACATTGGGAAAAAATTTCCTTAATTTCCTTGATTTCCACATAATGGACTTTGTGGGATGAAAAGAAGTTGGGACATGAGACATTTAGTTTGAAAAAATAATCAAGAGGGTGTTTGTGGTAAAAGGAATTCATTAAGAAAAGATAAGAAACAATTGAACCCCACACATGTGCTCTTCCAAATGATTTCCTGAAAGATCAAAATCCGAAAGCCAAAGTCCAAAAGTCTTAGTGAAAGAAATCTCAATAAATTTTTTTCTATGCTTTACAAATTTAGAGAGAAATTTATCTTCAAATTTTACAAACATGCATCAAAGAACAATCCCAATTTTTATTCATTTTACTATTGTCAAAATCCAATACTTTTTCAAAGGTTTGAGTATCTCACATAGGAAGTATTGCATGTTCTTCAACAATGAGGTCTTGTAAACAAGAGTCTTTTTAGGTTCATTTAGGATAAAAAAAATCACTTTCATCCATCCTCAAACGTCAAATCCAAAAATCATGTCACCAACAACTCTTGGAAACCTACAAAAAATAATTCATGCTAGGATTTTGGAAAATCCTCTAGATCAAATCCAAATCATCTTGATTTATTAGATGTGTGTAGATGAATCCTTCTTCACATATTTAGTCAAATTATCTATCCTTGTGAACAAGTCTATCCCTTGATAACATCCAACATCTTGGGGTTTATAAGTTCATTAAGAAAAATCCAAAATCAAATCAAATTCAAATCATCTTGTTTGGCTAGGTGTGTGTAGATGAATCCTTCCTTACACACTTAGTCAAATTATCATCTTGTGGACAAGTTTACTCTAGGATAACATCCAATCTCTTAGAGTTTATGAGTTCACTATCCAAACCAAATAAAATCCAAAGTCAAAGAAAATCCAAAGTCCCAAAGTCTACTATCTCCTTCAATATTTCTCAACAGTTCAAACATTGAAATCATCCATCTCTCATTTATCTCATAATAACCCTTTGATCCTTAATCATCCTATATTTTCTCTTTTGAGCCTAAAGTTAAGATCAGTCCAAAGAGTTAGAAGTTCATCTCTTAAGTTCTTGAAAAATTGATCCCTATTTTATGGTTCAAACTAGATCGCAACACAAGAAGAACATGGAAACTAACAAAGAAACATCAACTTCTAGTGACTTGAGTCAAACGACTCCCAAAATCAATCCAATTTGATCTAGAAATCCCCTACCGAATCTTCCTCTATTATCACAAGATCATCAAGAGGAAGGTCAAGTGGAAGACATCACCAATAATGTCTTAGGGATTACACAAGATGAAATCATTAAGATGGTCCAAAATATCAAAACTCACCAAATTGTCAATACCATGATGAGACTCAATCCCTCCCAATATATGCTAGAATTGGAAAAAGAAGGGGCTAAACTCCCTTCTGACTATGATATAAGCACAATTGTGGAGAAACCACTTGAGATTATGCCACCAGTCTCATTCACACCTTCATTCCAAAACATCACTCAATCCATCCCATAAATCACATCATCCATTGCTCCAACTCAACCAATTGTTAACAAGGGGAGCTCATTATTACATGCTCTTCAAGCACATCCCTTTGTGAACAATCAAGAATTGGACACAAACACTATCTTGGGTCAATCCATTCCTCAAAATCTGTTAAACCCATAAGTTTCGCTCATATTTCGTGAGCCCAATGACCCATCCTCTTTCAACGCAACACTGGCATATCCTCTCAACATGCAAACCTCTCCCCATGACCTCACAAGGAGAAGTTGGATTATTTGGACAAGGGGGAATCTTTGACCCCTCATCATCATCATTATTTCCTCAAGGAAACCCACCACCCATATTCCCACCATTTCCACCTTTACCACTAACATCCAAACCACTTCTTGGTTTGAGGAAACCCCCTTTACCAAACCTTAATCAAACCAATCAAAACATCATGCCGAATCTGCCAATCATGCCATCGATATCACAACAATAGATGGAAATGATCCCAACAACGCAAGAAATCAACACATCATCTACCATCCCAAAAATACCTCAAAATGTGGTCTCCCAAGGGCCTATCATATCAATCACACCATCCACTACACACATCCCAATCATCAATACGACAAAGCCTCTCATCACAAAAACTCATACAATTCTAAATCCTCCACCACCACCACCAAAACCAAACATGAAAAACTCATATAGCATCACGTTGCAAGTTTCCTATCAAAAGGCACTTCAAAAAATTCAAAATCAACAAGCTACACAACTAGCTGCCCAACAAGCGAAAACATAGTTAGCCACACAACAAGTGCAACAAGCTACCCAGGCACAAGCTAAAGCTTTGTTCCAACAAAAACAAGCCGCCCAAGAATCCCAAGCTGCACAAGAAACTCAAGCAAATCAAGCAACTCAAGCCGCATAGGCTGCCCAGGTTGTAAGAATTTCCCAACAAGCTCAAGCTCAGGCTCAAGCACAATATCAAGCCCAACAAGCACAAGTGCAAGCACAATTCTAGTCACAGAAGCAAGAAACTCAACAACAAGCATATCAAAAAGCCTTGCAATAGTATCAAGCACAACAGGAAGCAACCTAATTAGTAGCGCAACAATAAGCGTTGTTGGCACAACAACAGCAAGACCAACAACAAGCATTGTTGGCGTAACAACAACAAGACCAAAAACAAGTGTTGTTGGCACAATAACAATTCTAGGTATATCAACAAGCATTTTTGGTGCAAATGAGCTTGCAATAAACTCCCACCAACATACCCAACACTCCACTCATCACTCAAACACCTCGACCATCTCAAATATTTTTTCACTCCACCTCCTGATCCACAAAATGATGTGACAACACAAATCAAATTGCTCTCACAACAAGTGCTAGACCTCCAATATGGGAAAACAATGAAAACACCAAGAAATTTTCACCCCTATCCATTCGACAAGAGCCTTGCAATGGTACCATTCCCTAAGGAGTTTGAAATCCCTAAATTCAAAAAATATTGTGGGATGGGAAACCCTGAAGATCGCATTAGGGAATTCCAAGTACATTACATGGAGGTTGCATATGATGATACATATTTGATGTGTCTATTACCTCAAATTTTGGCTTCTACCATGGAGTGGTTCTCTTTCCTTCCTCCTGGCATCAAAAAGTTCCAAGAGATTATAGGAACATTCCTAAAAAATTACGCATTCAACATTAGCATGGATGTGAGTCTAGAGGAAATATTTTCTCTTAAACAAGCTAATCCAGAAGAACAAAAATTTTGTACCATCATTCTCAATCTTGAGAAAACCTTGGCATTCCATCAATCAAATCTGTCATGAAGAAGTTGGTATAGGAGAATCTCATCAAAATCCCCAGTTATGAGAATTTTCAAGAGCCTCAATTGAAACCACCATGGAACAATGGAAATCACCTTTGCGATTTTCAAAAAAATAAAGGGTCACACAACAGCCAATTGTATAAGGCTAAAAAATCTAATCCAAGACCTCATCGACAACAAGATCATAAATATTGAACAACAAACTAGAAATCAAGACCCCAAGATATACACAAATCTGATGCTAGATCATAACAAAGGGAATAACCATGGAAAAAAAAACTATTCCAATGTAAACCATGTGTACGATCATTGTTGTTAGCATCAAGGGAGACAAAGCTGATTGTGGAGTCACCACATGCAGAGGAAAAGTTACCATTGCTGGGTCCTCACAACCACCTAGGGCATCCACCTCAAATCCAAAATCTGTTCCTAATGGCTACAATGTCTTAGTGGTAGCTAAAAAGAACCCCCGCTCAAATCTCCATCATGGAGTTACTAAAAATTTCACCTGCACATAGAACAATCCTTGAGGAAGCATTGGCTTCATCCATTGTCTTCGTAGATCTTGATGTTGAACAATTCCAAACTATGGTTGGACACCTCACTACTCCATATCTCCTAACATTTTCTAATCAATACTTCCCCACCCAACCATCTCACAATCATGCACTCCATCTCGAAGTACTAGTCCATAAGAAAAAAATCCAAAGGGTCTTGGTGGATGGGGGTGTAGGTCTAAATATCTATTTGCTAGAGTTAATAAAGAATCTAGGATTCTCTGAGGACTCCATTGAAAAGGGTAAAGGCATAACAATCAAAGCATATGATGATCAGGAAAGAGTGTCCTAGGGAACTATTTAGCTCCTTATTCAAGTAGGGCCAACCATCATGGAAACCACATGCCAAGTCCTAGACCTTGATTTACCTTATAATATTCTCTTGGGGCATCCATGGATCCATGGGATGCAAGCAATTGCATCTACCTTCCATCAATGTGTCAAATTCCCATATCAAAATCAAGAGGTCACGGTTTACGGTGATGCCGAGCCCTTTGCTTACTGCAAAAATATGGAAGCAAAGTACTACAAAATCCCCCAAGTCCCAAAAATGATGAAGGCCCTTCAACCCCATATGTAGACCTAGGTACTTTAGCCTCCACTTCTGAGACAAAGAAACTTGCCATCCTTGATATCTCTGAAATCAAAGTAATTGTCCAAGAAAATAGGTGTGGGGATTACAAAATGAAGAAAAATACTTTCTTGATAGGAGAGTTACCTCAATCTCCTAGGTCTCATGGAAAAACCCAACCAACTAAAGCATCATCCCAAACCTTCAGAGTAGACCCTTCTAGATTTAGATGTTGGGGGATCTAAGTCAAGAAATAGTAGATGAGAAAGACATATCAAGCTTGCTGTACCAAGATGAAAGAACCGTGCTTGATCTCCCATGGTTTATAGTAGAAAAGGACTGCAAATGATGCTTGGTATGGGATTTAATAGAAATAAGAAACTTGGACAAAATGAAAATGGTCTTCTAGTACCACTCATTCTTGAGAAGCGCATGAGAAATATTGGCCTCAAATGTACCCCTGTGAAGGTAACCATGCTTGGAAGAGGTGGCTCAATTAAAACAATCAATACTCCCCCTCAGCTATTAGTAGCCACTCTTCGGTTATTCGTATCCACAGGTCAAGTCATAGATAACTTCATTTGACATAAATGATGTGTGTAGTAGTGATGAGGAAGATTCCATAACTGATTTACCTATGCTATTTGAGGATTCCTATCTTCTCACGATTAGTATCTTGTATTTTGATTCAAACAACCAAACCCATGAGATAAACTTAGTCTATCCCCAACTCATCGATTATGACCAACGAGGAACACCAATCTTGGACACATTTGAAAATAATGAGGCACTCTTAGAATTCATGGGATTACATGATACTATACCATGTGGAGATCACAAAGATTGTTTCAACATCATACTAGACACACATGCCTATTATGGGGAGACAATTGAATCCTTTAGTCGCAAAAGTGAAAATTTGAAAATAATCTCTGGGTCTTTGAGTGAAAACCACACGGTGGCACTCTCTAACTCAAAAATAGTAAAAATAAAGGATGTATTTGATAGCAAGAACCTCTCTGAGGCACCAGAGGATGAAGGATTCAATCTTCCCCTTAGTGCAATTCATTAGGAGAAGTCAGCAATTTTAGAAGAACGGTGCAATCCAATCAACCTAGGATTAGAATAAATGCTACACATAACATTCTATGCAAAGTCTCTTTTAACAAAAGAAAAGGAACTCCTAATTATGTTCCTATGAGAAAGAAAGGTCAATTTTGTATGGACTTATGCTGACATGCCTCGGCTCGATCTAGAAGTTGTGGTTCATCACCTAGCTGTATATCCCAAAGCAAAGCCAGTGAGACAAAAGCTAAGAAAGATGCATCCCTAGATAACATTGTTGGTAAAAATGGAACTACAGAAGCTCCTAGATGCAGGGTTCATACGATTGATGGATTATCTGGAGTGGGTCTCAAATCTTGTACCTATTTCAAAGCCCATTAGGGGCATCCACATCTACACTAATTTTAGAGATTTAAACAAAGCATGTCCCAAGGATGACTTTCCTCTCCCAAACATTGACATGATCATAGATATGACAGTGAGACATGAAATGCTATCGCTAATGGATGGATTCTCAAGATACAATCAGATCATGATAGCTAAGGAAGACCAACACAAGACCACTTTCACTTGTCCATGGAGAACATATTGTTGGACCATGATTCCATTTGGGCTAAAGAATTCCAGAGAAACCTATCAAAGGAAAATGACACTAATCATTCATGATATGATTCACAAGACTGTGGAGGATTATGTGGATGACATTTGGCCAAGTCAAAGAAAAACCAAGATCACATAGTGGCATTGAGTTCCATCTTCGATAGACTAGGAAAGTACAAAGTAAGACTAAATCTAAAAAAGTGTCTTTGGGGTACAATTAGGAAAACTCCTAGGGTACATTGTATCCATCAAAGGAATCAAGGTGGACCTCACCAAATTCAAAGAAATCCTTGAAATGGAGGCACCAAAATCTTTGAAACAACTAAGAGGTCGACAAGGAAGACTCTAGTCCATCCACAGATTCATAACACAACTAGCAGAAAAGGAAATTCCATATTCTCATCTACTCCATAAGGGGGTAGCATACAAATGGGATGAAAAATGTGACTAGGATTTCAACAAAATCAAGGAGTACTGTTATGAAATAACTTGCACAATAGAAGAATATGATATGAAATATGCTACAAATACTTGATAATAATTGAGAATAACAAGCCACTTCAAGGGGAAAACCTCCAAATATATCTAATGAGAACACACTTCACAACTTTATGATGAAATAAGACTCACAACCTCCCATATATACCTATTTATGCCTAGGATATCACCTAGGCCGACTTAGACACACCTATATAAGTATTAGGCTGACCTAAACAACTAAATAACAATATACTAATGATAATATGACTTAATAGAGTTAAGATAGCCACAAGTTGACTATTCATAACTTGATGTACACTAATATTAAGGGTGTAGCATGCCCCCATTCTTCAAAGAAGGATTTTCCTCAATGCTAATCAAGTTTGGATTCTTTTGAATGAACTCCTTGTCCTCCCATGTGGCATTTTCAATTGGTAAATTCTTCCATTGGATGAGATACTCAGTGAGAGTTCTATTCCTTAGCTTCTTTGTGCATGTTTTATGAATTCACTTTGGTTCCAAAATGATTCTTCCTTCTTCATTGAGCTCTAGTAGTGTTGTTTGAGTGGGAATATTATTCCCAATTACCTTCTTGAAATTCAAAACATGAAAAACTAGATGTATCTTTGTTGTTGGTGGAAACTCTAGCTTGTAGGAAACACTACCGATCTTTTGCATGATTTGGTATGGACCATAATACCTTGGAGACAACTTATTATTCTTTTTTTTTGCTTTAGTAGGATTTGATTATAAGGCTGCAATCTCAAAGACCCAATCTCAACTTAGATTCTTTCACTCACGATGTTGGTCTACCTATTGTTCATTGATTTTTAATATCAGTCTCAAGTCATTCTCATTCTACAAGTGGTAGACAATCTACCCATTGAGACTGTTTCTCTGAAGTGAAACAACGTAGATATCCTTCCAAACACTTATTAACAACCTTAGTTTTCCCATCTGATTGAGGGTGGTATGAAGAGCTATGAGCCAACTAAGTACCCAAACATGAGAATAAATATTTCTGAAAGTGACTAGTGAAGATAGGATCACGATCACTAACAATAACCTTAGGTGTACCATGTAGCTTTTGGATATTCTCCAATAAAGATTTTTCCAATGTACTTGCTCTAAAAGGATGTGATAATGCAATGAAATGTGCATATTTAGTGAGGTGATCAACTACTACCATGATGACATTATGAACTTTATATTTGGGAAGCCTTGTGATGAATTCCGTGAATACCTCTTCCCAATGCTGGATATGTAATACCCCTCATGTTATTGCTTGATTCTTGACATTCTCTGTGGTTTTTGTTTGGCACATTGTGATTTTGATGATACTGTTGATATTATGTTGTGGTAGCTTAGACTGTTACTGATTATATACTCTTATGTTACCATGGATATTATGATGATATTTTATTACGATTGTTTTGATGAAATTATTTGGAATGCAGTAGTTTAGAGGATAGTAATTGATGATATTGATGCAAATTAATGTAAATTTATGATGCTTTAGATGATGATATGTTTTGGTGAGGGGACAGGTAGCATCACTCATTCGCGAGCGCCCTGCTACACTGCAAATCCTTCTCACGATGCTTTGTAATTGATTATATGTATATATGCTATATATCACCTTGTTGGATGCAGGCTTTGAAGGAATAAGACTTGATTCCACCTATTTCGATAGGTCTGGGTGAGCATTGTACCAACCCAACGACAGGAAGTTGAACAAAGGTGACATGGAAGTAACTCCGTGCCAAGGTGTCAACAGTCTTGTACCTTCTTGGTTTGTGCGTCTTAGTCACAGTCATTGTGTTGTTGCATTGGTCTTTGTATGTTATTGTGCTTTCATGACTTATTTAATGTGGTGTATGATTTTATATTGTGATTTAAATAATTAAACAATTAATAAAATAAAGTATAAAGTAATTAATAAATAAATAAATAAATAAATGTTGTAGTAGTTTGCTGAAATATTAAATTTGTTTTGAAGAAAATTTTGCAAATGGTTGATTTTAATTATTTTAATGTGCATAAATTTATTTAATTTGGTTATGGAAATGATAAATTAATAAATAAATAAAAAGCTCAATCTTTTGTGGATTCAAATGTATTTGAATTTTATTTTTGGAGAAGTGACTTTTGGTATTCACTGGAAGTGGAAAAGGAAGAGACTTTTTGTGTGAGATTTTATTTAGAGGATTTTTGGGTTGGTAGGGGGTTGCATTCTCTTTCCAACAGATTTTGGAGAAATTTGGCAGTCAATTTTCCTGTTATAGTATTGCATTCTTTTATTATTCTGAGAATTCATTGAGGAATAAGATTTGAGTTGAGGGAGGATCTTGGAGCTACTGCTAGGAAACAATCATTGGCATAGGATTGGAATGGCAAGAGGGATAGAGCTTCTACAGATCTTCTTCAAACACAGGACGCTAGGTTCTTTTCTTATTTATTTGTTGTAGCATCAAATAAAATAGCAATTGATAGGAATTGTTTCGCTGTGTATGAAATTTTCATTTGGGGTTGGAATTCAAATGTTTGTGGAAAGAAAATCTATTGGGTTGTTGTTTAATCAACGGAAATTTAACTGGGGATCGGGATTGCTGTTTGTTAAAATGGAATTTGGTTGGGTTCTGGACTGTCAATTATTAGATTGAAATTTCTGGGAGCTTGGGACTGTTGTTTATTTAAATGAAATTATTTGTTGGGTTTTTACTGTTGATTATTAAAATGAAACTATGTTTGGAATTCTGGAAATAACCAGTAGTACTATAACTTTGTCTAGAAAATATAATAACTCAACTTAAGAATAATCTCTTTACTGGGAATTTGGGGTTGTGTAAATCCTCACTTGTAGATAAATTTTACAAAATTTATTCTGTATATAAATTTATGTTGAAACAGTAACTTGTATAATTGAGTGCTATTTCTCTGTATTCGAATTATTTTTATATACAATATATATATGTATATATATATA